>CM076670.1:16465516-16583809 GCA_038496675.1 Rachycentron canadum
TATATTATATTATATTATATTATATTATATTATATTATATTATATTATATTATATTATATTATATTATTATTAAATCCATATTCAATATTTGAGCTCCATATTTGACTTGTTTTATCTGAAGTGTTGAAAAATCATTAGGCTCTGAGACTTGCTTCTGGCTGACTGACACTTCTGAGTGATCCAATGAAAATGTAGCAGTTTTCAGGGAAACACTCAAGGAAACCAAATCCTGCAAGGTTGGATGGAGAGTTTAGGTGGGAGAAGCTTGGGCCTGGCTGAGAGCAGGAATTGCTTTATTGTGACATCACATCAAGTTCCTGATGGCTAGTTTTAAGGCTCAGTTTCTGAGTACAGGTTATGAGAATTTCTCTATGGACTGAGACCATTCACAATATTAATGTAGAAACTAGTCCTGCTTTATAATCAAAGACCACATGGTGGTCGATCTTTACCATCTACATTTAGACTGTATGGACCTTTAACATCTACCTTTAGACTGTATGGATCTTTAACATCTACTGTTAGACTGTATGGACCTTTAACATTTAGGGTGATTTTAGTCTTGGTCTTGTTATGGTTTCAGACCTGTCTGAACTGGAAATGGTCTCAAACTGAAATTAGTGACATACATACATTTCAAAATAATAAATAAAAAGCCAAAAGAAAATGATGAACTATGCTGTAACATAAACTTTTGACAAAGTCTGTAGACCACAGCAGACACACTGAAAGAGAGAGATCTTAAGATTGGTCCACTTCCTGTGTGAGTCTGACACACCAGCACTGTGACAGGCAGATTAGTGTGTCAGTATGCTGGGCTGACAGCCTCTTACCTCTCTTCCTCTGGATTTTCCCCAGTTCTGATCATCCAACAGGTAACAACAGCTCATCTCTTTGCTGTTGGCTCATAGGTAGGTAATCAATTATTGGCTATCAGAAATTTCTAAACTATTTAAATTAAAATATTGATGTTAATAATATTAAAAATAACTCATTCATTAATGTTATCCTCTAGGGCACTGGTCTAACAACAGATAGCCTATATTGATTACTTTTAGAACTCAAATGAATTTTTAAATTAATAATTATAACTATATATATATATATCTATATATATATAGATATATATATCTTTTTTTTTATTTATAACAAAAAAAAAGAGGAAATGAATTGTGACTTCCTGATTGCATTATGTCCGGTTTTACACAGGAGGCTGTTGGTCTCTCCTTTATTCTTTTTACAGTTAGTTGTTCTACAGTAACTCTGCTGTAGCTCCTGTTGTTTTGAAAAACAGCTGTTCACTCTTGGTTCCTTAAAGCAGGCACTTGCGTTGCTGCTGCTGGAAGAGTGAAGTGAAGCAGCCTGCTGAGAGCTGATGTTCAGCAGTGATAACCTGGTGCTCAGAGCCTTGTTGCTCTCTGGATGGAGCAGGGAAGAAAGAGAGAGGACAAAGGGCAAATGTTATCACTCTGAGTCATAATCTGTGATTTATAAATTTATTTATAAATCAATAAATTTATTTAGAAAATGTATAAATTAATAATTTATAATATTTAGTTTTTTCCCCTCCCTGCCTGAGGGTTGTGCTGTTCACCTCTCCTTTGTTTCTTTCTTTTTTTTTTTTCTTTTTGTTTGTCTTTTTGCTATGGCGGATTGGAGCTGAGCCTGATTGTGAATACTTTAAAATGGCATCTACTGATGCCAGCATCTTGGTCATCTCTTTTCCTGACTCCCAGACCTTGCCAGTGCAATCGCCATCATGAAGTGTTGTTTATATAGAAGATTATAGTGATCTTAGCCTTTGTAAATTCTTTTGTTGGAAGCAGTCGTGGTAGCTGAAGGGGTGAGAAGTAAGAATCATTTTTCTCATGTCTTTGTGTCAGGGATGCTGGTAAGAACCCTGTATTTGATTTCTCTTTTTCTTTGGGGTAAGCCAAGTGTGGTTAAAACCTAGATTGTTTTGTTTATTATTTTGGCAGTGCTCACCTCAATGCCTTTGCTACTATACTTGCAATAAAACCATATTGGACTGCAAAATTTGTTGTCGGTACTGGACATTCTTGGGAGGGGTAGACCATTTATGTTAAGCTCAGGTAACCCAAGGCTGGACATAGCACTAATGATCTGCTCATTGCCTCAAGATAATAGACTTGTCTCTGTATTTATCCTGCTGTTCTTAGTGCTGCATTTGACACTATCGACCACAAGATCCCATTACAGAGACTAGAACATGTCATCAACATTTAGAAGCTGCACTAGGCTCATTTAAGTCAGGCTTATCAGATTCCAGTTTGTTAATAATAATATGTTAATAATGACTTTAAAAAGTTAGTCATGGAGTTCCACTAGGTTCTGCGCAAGGACCCATACTTTTCATCATATATATGCTTCCCTTAGAATTTTTCCCTTAACATTTTCACAAAGCACCATATTTCCTATTAAAGGGGATTTCTCTAACACCAGGTGCTGCTCATGGTGGAACTGATGGTTTCTCTCTATAATATCCTAAGGTTTTGACCTGACTCTGTACAGTGTCTCATGATGTACATCATGATTTGGTGCTGTATAAATAAAATTGAATTGAATCAAAGTATGCAACAACAGGAAGTTCAAAAATGCAATCCATCCACGACAATAAGAGGAATCAGCATCCTAATAAATTCCTTATATCCTATATAAAAATATTCAAACCACAGTAAATATTACTGATAATAATTAAACAAAACTAATGTCTATGATATCTGTTTGACATGACTATACTGCTCGGAGAGGATGTCATGACTACCTACTCTTTCCTCCCTCACTTAGGTCATCATGTCCATCAACAACTCTGCCTGCCTCCACAACAGTACAGGCTACAACAGCAACATCTTCACTGTGTGCATCTACTCCTTCATCTCCATTGTGGGTCTCATCTTTAACTTCATAGCACTGGCCTTTTTTTTCAGTTGCACCAAATCTAGATCACACACCATCATCTACATGACCAACCTTGCCATAGCAGATACACTGCTCATCCTCACATTGCCCATGAGGATCTACTACTATCTGGGTTTTACTAGTCTTCCTCAGTGGCTGTGTGATGGCCTCGGTCTGGTCCTGAAGGCCAACATGTATGGGAGCATCTTCCTCCTCACTTGCATTTGTTTTGACCGTTGCATAGCTGTCAGCTTCCCGATGTCAATGTGTGTCAAGAAAGGGAGGAAAAAGGCACCACTGGTTTGTCTCGGAATATGGATGGTCACCTTTGGAGCTAGCCTGCCCATCTACTTCTCCAAGCGCAGTCTGGTTCCCCCCCAGAACTGCTTTGATAACCTGCCAGTCTATGCTACTCAACCTCTAGTGATTTTGCCTACATTGATTGTGGGGTTTGGGATACCATTAGTAATCATGCTGGTCTGCTCATGGGGTTTGGTCCGTGCTGTCCGACAAAGCACTGTAGCCCAAACCAACCTGGTGGACAGCAGAAAGATCCAGAGGATGGTTGCTGCCAGCCTCCTCATTTTCCTGGTCAGCTTCCTCCCTTACCACGCAACCCTGGGTCTGCTGTCTCTCTACCGAAGGAACATAACATGCTCCATGCTAACTGCATACCACTACAGTGTGATGGTGGCATGTCTCAATGCAGTACTGGATCCTGTTGCTTATTATTTCACAACAGAGACCTTCAGGAGGAACGTAGACCTTGGCGCTGTTCAAAGGATGTTCCCCTTGAACAGTCAAAGCTCTGAGGTGAACATCAGGAGCAGAGCAAACAACATCTAAAGAGCTGCTGAGCAACCCAGTACACAAAGACAAGTAAAATTTCACACAATACAAAAACCACAACAAAGATGGAGTTATGGTGACTGTTTATACAAAGGCTACCATATCTCTCATCTCATACCTAAATGCGTGCATGATGCTATGGTGGCGGACAATGCTGACAGGTGCTTTCACTCTCTCTTGTCCTCAGGTAGAATTAATGTTTTACTGTTATTTGTTATTTGTATTTGTTATTTGTATCTGTCACTGTGATAACAATGATTTTTTCACCAAAGTAGTACAAAGTGGTTATCTGAGTTACAGAGTTACAGTCTGTCCATTCTCCTCTGACCTCTCTCATCAACATGGAGTTTCTGAGCTTTAGTATATAGGTTACCTAGGTTACAATATACTAAGGTTGTAGGTTTACATATGGATGTTAGGGACATAATCCAGCCAATGTGTGAATGATCTTGTTCTCACTGTTTCATCACATTATTCCGGTGTGCCCTCTCATTGGCTATGTCTGCAAGATGACCAATTTAGGCACAGTAACATTTGATTGGCTAAAAGGGCAGGGACTATCTGAAGGCTCACATTATGTGCAAATATTGTGTAGCAGACATAGAGAAGATGAGAGTGGATCAGTCCAGACCTCAAATATGGATTATCCTTTGACATGAACTGCAGCACATATGACCAAAACATGCCAAAACATTTTGTACTTTGTAGTGCTGTCACCAAAAAAGAGCCATGAGGAGCTTTTCACAACCACAACATCAGTAACAGGTAGTGAACTAACCAACAGTCACAGTGATTTCAGATGAAAACCCAGTAGCTATTTATTGTCACCAGAAAACATCAACAGTGATGTTAGCTAATCATGTTAGTTAGTTTTAACCAGCAAGCTAACCCTAGTGTTTATCATCTGCAGGCTAGCAGTCAGGTTGCTAGCAGAATGTAACATATATATTATATGTAACATATAACAGGGAGGTGAGACCAAACCTATACCTGAATATGAGCTGGTGTAGTTTGGTATATCGTTCAAATTCTACTCAGCAGGAAGTAGAGACTGTAACTTCTCCCAGAGAGGAACTAAAAACTCAGAGTAGAGACAGCTGCTGGAGACAAGCTGTTGAAATGTTAAATGAACAAACGCTACTTGGATTCTGACAGTGGAGACACACTGGCTGTGTGGCGGCTGCAGAACATCTCGGTTTAAATCGTGGACGTGTCTCACACTTCATGATGTCATAAAACATGTATAAGATCTCCTCTCCACCCCCCTCCTCCCCTGCTCAATCATGCTGCATCCCTAACAGTAATGAAAAGTTGTTGTAATATGCTGCTGTGTGAGTACTGACAGGAACTAGAAGAAGAGATGACATTTCTCCTGTGTTAGCTTCTCTGTACTGGCACCTGGTAAAATTCAGAATAGAATTTAAAATCCTTCTCCTCACATACAAAGCCCTTAATGACCAAACTCCATCATATCTCAATCAGAACTCATAATTCCCTATTGTCCCAGTAGATCACTTCACTCTCTAAATGGAGGTTTACTTGTGGTTCCTAGAGTCTCCAAGAGTCGAACAGGAGGCAGAGCCTTCAGCTACCAGGCTCCTCTTCTGTGGAACCAGCTCCCAGTGTCGGTCCTGGAGGCAGACACTCTCTTTACATTTAAGATGAGGCTTCAAACTGTCCTCAATGACAGAGCTGATAGTTAGAGCTGGATCAGGTGAACCATCCCTTAGTTATGCTGCTACAGGCCTAGACTGATTGAAGGATACTACCCCACCGCCAATTTCTCTCTCTTTCTTTCTTCTTCATGCATTTATATCTCATTAACTGTCATTAACTCTGTGTCACCTGTCACCTGTCACCTGTCACCCTTAACCCAGACCCTGTCACCCTTCATATGCCATCCGTCACCTGTCATCCTTAATCCGGCACCTGTCACCTGTCACCCTTCACATGTCACCTGTCACCCTGTCATCCCGTGGAAAGGGATCAGCTTTTATTAGTGGGTCAAGAAACCAGTTTATATCCACTAATTATGGTGGAAAAGGTGGATTTAATAAATGTTGTGAGCTTGGTTTCAAACCATATCTCTTCACAACAGCTGTCTTCAGGTAGAAAACTAATGCACATCAGGAGCTACCTGCTGTAGGACTGAGGGCAGACTGGATGCTATGCTGACTTACGTAGCATCTTGTATCACTAAGAAGTATTAAAAAATGGGCCAGAGCAGAGCTAGCTGGTTAGCATGCTAATTTCAATAGATATCTCTGAAATTCAATTGATGAAGGTGTTGGTCATGATATCATCACTGTTGCACCGTTACACACTGTTGACTGTGTTTGTTCATTTTTTGGAACATTTTAAAATTTAATTTCAGAGTCAAGTCTTCAAATTTCAGTTTCATTAGACAGATTCAGTGCTGTTATTCACTTCAGCAGCTGCTTTATTGATCCTGGTGGAAACTAAATATAATTCTTGATTGACTGGATCTTCCATGTAATAAGGCTGGTGTTTGTTTGAAACCTACTCGTTCAGGTGACACAACTGTCACATCTGGGAGACTATAGCACAGTTTTCAAGCTAAAACATTGATATTCAAGCTCTATAGGTATATAACATATCAATATATTTATTGTGTTGTGTATTATGATGCATGTATTAATGTTACAATGTATATTGCATTTTCATGTCCCTCTGTAAAAAAGGTTGGGTTTTTTTGACTTACGTAGCATCTTGTATCACTAAGAAGTATTAAAAAATGTGCCAGAGCAGAGCTAGCTGCTAATTTCAATAGATATCTATGAAGTTCAATCGATGAAGGTGTTGGTCATGATATCATCACTGTTGCTCCTTCACACACTGTTGACTGTGTTTGTTCATTTTTTGGAAAATTTTAAAATTAAATTTCAGAGTCAAGTCTTCAAATTTCAGTTTCATTAGACAGATTCAGTGCTGTTATTCACTTCAGCAGCTGCTTTATTGATCCTGGTGGAAACTAAATATAATTCTTGATTGATTGGATTTTCCATGTAATAAGGCTGGTGTTTGTTTGAAACCTACTAGTTCAGGTGACACAACTGTCACATCTGGGAGACTATAGCACAGTTTTCAAGCTAAAACATTGATATTCAAGCTCTATAGGTATATAGAGTCTTTATTATATTAGAGTCTTTCTATATTTATTGTGTTGTGTATTATGATGCATGTATTAATGTTACAATGTATATTGCATTTTAATGTCCCTCTGTAAAAATGCTGCTTGGCTAATAAATACTCCAATAAAGTGTCATAGTAGACAAGATTTATCTGTTGCTGTGAATTTTCATTATGACGTGAGAGTAAAAGACACAAAGTCTGCCTCCTCCAGAAAGGGAGAGCACAAACCTGTTCTGGAGAGTTTTTGATCACAGATTTTGACTGTTTTCTCTCTATATACAGATGTCCTTTGTTCTCACCATTCCACCTGCCACCAGGAACTCAATAACTACATGTCCAACATGTCCAGCAGCAGTGACCTGGGAAATCGAGGTCCTGTTGAAGCAGGCACCACAACTCAACCCAATCCAGGTGAGGGTCTTGCAAATTTCCTTTTGTTCCAGACTCCATTAGTTCCCAGGTCCTCCAGTGGGGACACTCCTCTAAGCTCACCTGCCACCCTGGATATCACCGTACCCTAGAATTCATCAAGCAACACTTCTGGTTGCCCTCCATGTCCCAGGATACTCAAGCTTCGTTACAGGTCTAGCAGTCTCTGACAGTAACAGTCATTCTCACCATAATTGACCATTTCTCTAAGATTGTAAACAGTGCGCCATGTCTTCAGGATGCACAGGATTCTGTGAACATAATTTCTGACCAGGGCCTGCATTTCTCCTCCCAGGTATGGAAGGCCTTTTATCACAATTTGGGTGCTTCCATTAGTTTATCCTCCGATTATCATCCCCAGACTAACGGGTAGATGGAGCAGGTCAGCCAGGACCTCAAGACTTTTTTGCGCTGTCACCACTTTCACACTCCATAACTCCATCCATTTATTATTTAGCTAAATATAAATACTTATTAGGTGTACTATTTACAAGTTCAATCTGCCTCCCTTTATCTCCTCTCTCTTGATCTAACTTGGCCAGTCTCCCTTATGCTACTTCACTTCCAATTTGTCGGTTTTAACTGCAGAAGCAAAATTCCCTCACAAAAACGACTCCAGAAGTCACTATATGTGTATATATAAGTATATTTTTTGATAGATAGATGGTATCAATGTTAAAAATGCCCAAACACAGGAATCATTTCAACATGTAAAAGGTCGGATGTCAACACATCTCTGATGTAAGTTCTGAAAGTTCTCACTTACTGTTAGGGCAGATAGTCCAAACTTTTAATAGAATTATTTAAAGGGACCCAACAAATCCCAACGTGAGCAGCACTTGATGACAGTGGCAGGAAAAAAGAGGAAGAAACCTGGAACAGAACCAGGCTCAGACTCACAGTGAAGTGATCTACTGGGACAATAGGGAACTATGAGCTCTTTGAGATACAATAGTACTCGTGCAGCAGCATTTTGAATCAACTGAAGGCTTTTCACTGAGTTATTGGGACGTCCTGATAATAGTGAGTTACAGTCATCCAGTCTGGAGGAAACAAATGCATGGACTAGTTTTTCTGCCTCCTTTTGAGACAGGATGTTTCTAATTTTCACAATATTGTGCAGGTGCAAGAAGGCTGTTGTAGAGACTTGTTTAATATGAGAGACTAAGGACATGTCCTGGTCAAAAATGACTCCAAGGTTCATTACAGTGCAACTGGAGGTCAAGGTAATGCCATCCAGAATAATTACAGATATTGTTTGTCTAAGGTGCTTAGGACCAAGTACAATAACTTCAGTTTTGTCTGAACTGAGAAGTAGAAAGTTACAGGTCTTCCAGGCCTTTATGTCTTTAAGACATGCCTGAAGTCTGACTGCCTGATTAGCTGTATTTGGCTTCCTAGATAAATACAGCTGGGTGTCATCTGTGTGCCAGACAGTGTCAAATGCAGCAATCTTCCCTTCAGTTTTTCACGTTTTTTTGCATGTGCATATTCTGCTTGGTCACAAAGCCCAGAGTAGTAAAGGGAGCTCTTCAATTGGCCACATTATTCAGAATGATGGTGGATCTAATCATTTTTTTTGCTGATGACACCTAGTTGTATTTGACTTTGATCCAGGCAGCTGTGTGACTCATCTCATGTCTCTCAGATTTTAAAGCTTATGTGATCTACTTACACACATTCAAAATCTCACTTCTATGTCAAAATGAAACTGCAATCGCAACCTGACACTCCTTAAAATAAAACACTTGCAGCATCTTAATGATTGTCTCACACACTGATGAACTGAACACAACACAATACTTCTATTTACAACTTAACTCTCTTTTAGAATATGAATTCTTAGAATTTACAGCTGCAGCTACATCAAAGCCCAGGGGTCAGATGTATAAATGACACAATGGCACGCCACACTGAACATGGGTCAGTATTGATAAACCCAAAATGTGAGGTGCTACTATGATCACCTCATCATTCTTTTGACCATGCATACAAGTTTTTTTAGAGTTAGACAAGTTATACACAGTGAAGTGTTATGTTACATAAAGAGGAGACACTGAATTAAACATAACACAAAGCAGATGACTTCACAAGGCTGCATTCATGCACTTTTACACAGGAGTAAAGGTGCATGCAGCCGTCTGATTCAATTTATACAAGGAAATAATCGTGTCCCTGTAGCCTAGTGAAGGTGTATCAGGTCCTGATGAGGACATCTCTGTAGCGTGATGAAGATGTCTCTGATCCTGATGAGGACATCTCTGGTCCTAATGAGGATGTCTCTATAATCTAATGAAGACATCTCTGATCCTGATGAAGATGTCTATGTAGCCTAATGAAGACATCTCTTGTCCTTATGAGGATGCCTCTGGTCCTGATGAAGACATATCTGTAGCCTAATGAAGATGTCTCTGGTCCTGATGTGGACATCTCTGGTCCTGAGGAGGACTCTCTGATCCTCATGAAGACAACTACGTAGCCTAATGAAGACATTGCTGGTCCTGATGAAGATGTCTCTGGTCCTGATGAGAACGTATTTCTAGCCCCATGAAGACTCCTTTGGTTCTGATGAGCTCTGGTCTCCACTGCCTGGTTCAGCCGTTCTCCATTGTCTGCTTCCAGTTGCTGGCCTCCTACGCTCCCAACACACTCACCGAGAGATTCTCCACCTAACTCCCCTCTGCTTTTATCATGAATCATTTATCATTCTAGTGGTTGAATGATAAATGATAAATAAATACTGAGTGTGTGTGTTCAGCAAAATATAACACTACTGCTTTAAAGTGTTACACTACGACATACAATCAGATCTGATTCAAAGATGAACTTACTGCTAGAAATGAAACTAGACTCTCCATCTATACGCTTTGATCACTGCCTTCAAAAATGATGTATAGAGAAAGCTTCACATATTGCCCAGCTGCTGCTGGTGAAGGTGTTCAGCAAAGATAAGGCTATCTGCCGACATTTGATCATGCCTTTTCCCCCCTTGTGCCCTTGTGCCCTCTCTGGCTGGTTGTACAATCTTTAAGGTCCTGATCTGAGTCTGTGGAAAAATACATCCACAAGTCTCTGGCAGCTGGTCTTATTCGTCCCTCTTCCTCACCTGTTGGATCACTGTCAAGAACAAATACCCTCTGCCACTTATCTCAGCTTTCACCCCCTTACACCAGGATTGGAGCTCACAGCCCACCTAACCACCTTTTCATTCCAGCTGCTCCTTCCTCTGCTTCCTGCTGGTTCCTCTCGTCCCTAAGCCCTTTATTACTTGTTTTCCTCCCTCTGAAGGTAACACCACCATATTAACCATTGTTGAGCATTTCTCCAAGTCTGTTTGCTTCCCAAACTTCTTTTTGCCTTGGAGACTGACAATTTCCTTGTCCAGCATGGATTCCCTCAAGACATTGTGTCTGAGCGTGGGCTGCAGTTCTCAGGTGTGGAAAGCCTTTTGCTAGGCCAACCACCCTTTTTATCCAATCCAGGAAGATAAAGTTGCAGTTCCTTCCAACCAGGCCCATCTACAACATTGTCACAGCATCTGGAGAACAGCCAGTACTGCTTTTTTCCACTCTTCTGCCCACAACAACCAGCCTGTACGTGCTACCAGCTCCACTCAAAGAATCACTGCCACACCACTTACCAGTCATCTTCAGGCACACTCCGACATCCAGCCTCCCCTTCTACTCCATTGTGTTATAATAAAACCCCTTTTATTTATTTAAGACATTTCACACTCAGTCTTAACAATGCCCAGTTTGGAATCACAACAATTGTTGAGGTTGTTCCTTTCTCAGCCATCACTGATGGCATGTTTTGGCATTCGTATGAAAACTGATGGATTAAGGATGTGTCTTCATCCATTCATGGCCCATTGTGTGGAGTGGAAATGAGGCTTGTTATCATGTGTATACAGCTTTGGATTTCTGACTGAAGAAATGAGTCTGCATGTCTCTGGTTTTGTGCATTTTCATAGTTTTAGTCATGAGTCTACACAGATTTGATGCATCTGTCCTCTGATCTCTGTAACACGTTAACACTGAACTGTGACGATGTTGTAAAAGTCTCTTCTTGTTGCTCATCTTACTCATCCTTCTCCCCTTCTTCCTCTTCCTCTTGCTCTCACTGCTTTAAAACCTTAACGTAATATTTTGACTTTTAATGAGGAAGTAAACTGATCTCATCACACAGGCTTCACATAAAACAAAATTAGAAAATATTCATCCATATTTGCCATTGTAGATTGTACATAAAAAAAAAACCATAGCATACAATGGTAAAGAAAATAAGGAGAAAGGGACAAGTTCAAGGATCACATCTTTTGTTTGGATCTGGCCACATCGCCAGAAATATTCTCCATGGACAGACATGTCCAGGTCTAGATTTAAAGAGAGTCTCTGGTCAAGGTCCAGGTGTGTAGAGAGTCTGTGGGCCAGATCTGTGATCCAGATCCAGGTCTATAGGCAGTCTGTTGTCCTGGTCCAGGTCTGTGGTCCAGGTCCACATCTATAGACAGTCGTCCAGGACCAGTTCCATGGTCCTGGTTATGTCAGTAACTGTGGTTAAACTGGAGTTTTCTGTTTTTATCAGTAAATGTTACACAACACGTGTAAAATGCTCCAAAGTTTCATTTGTTGTGGTAGTGAAGTAACATTGTAACATTTCATCAGTGTGAGTGAGTAAATCACACACAGACACACACACCTGACCTGAAGCAGTAATCTGTGTAATCTTCTGTGAGAGGGTTCAGTGAGGAGGAGGTTGCCAAATATACATATATACATATGCACACACATACACAAATCCTTTCTGTTCTAATTCAACTTAATTCAATACTCTGTTCTGCTCTGAAAACTGAAGAACCTGGGGCAGAACCAGGTGAGCCCACCCACACTTCCTCAGACAGACACAAAAGACACATGAACTTAATGTTGTGGTCTCAGCAGCATGTGCTGTGTTTTGTGCACACACAGAAACAAAAGCACATATACGAACACATAAAAAAAGAGACAACTGTAGAATATTTTCTTTAAAAGAAAACAACTGAAACAATGAAGTAAGAGATGTCTGAATAAAAGGAATTAGAGGCTGTTCTCAGGTGGTTATTGCAGCAGAATTATCACCTGAGGTTATTTTTTATAGTCAGGTGACCTCTGGTGGCCACAGTGATTATGACAGGAGAAAAAGAGGTCACGGAACAAAGTATAAAGAGGAAGTCTGTAGAGTTCTTTAGATATGAGTCCAAAACCCTGAAACTAGTCACGTGATCACTTCCTGTCCCCTGGTCATGAGGTCGCTGTGTTTCTGGTTATATACCTATAATAAGGTCTGTGTTAACACCAGAGATGTTCAGGTTTAAATGAACCCCCTCAGTAAATACCCCAGTCCTGGTTCTTGAAGCTTAGCCATCTGTTGCCAAGAAGTTTCTAAATGAGACTCCAGAGGTTGTCAGTGACATTAAACATCACCCCCTCCAGACACAAACTCTTTGACCCCTCTCATCAGGACTCAAACCTCTCACCTAATTCTGATTCTGATGGTTGAACATGAAAACCCATCTCTTGGTTTGCTGCTGCACTATCGCTCCTCAGCATCGTACCTGTTAAGTTACAAGTCTGGTCCAGCAGGGGGAGCCATATCCACATGATTGGGGTCACTGAGAGATTATGTACCCAACAATTGTAGTCACTGATCTCAGATTTTTCCTTCCAACACATACGTCATATTAGATTTACATGAATCAGTTTGGGCCTAAGTCTATCTGAGTTTACCATCTTCTAATGGTTATGTCCTGCAGGACAATGCTCCATGCCACAAAGATAAAGTCCTGGTCTGACTGGTCTCAACATGGCGACTTCTATCAACCTGGACTCTGGATGTGAACCTGAACTCTGAATGCAAACCTGGTGTCTGGATGTGAACGTGGACTCTGGATGTGAACCTGGTTTCTGGATGTAAACCTGCTGTGTCGATGTGAACCTAGACTCTGTATGTAAATCTGGACTCTGCATCTGAACCTGGACTTCTGATGTGATGCTGGTGTCTGGATGTGAACCTAGACTCTGGGTGTGAATCTGGACTCTGGATGTTATCCTGGACTCTGGCTGTGAACCTGGACTCTGGATGTGAACCTGATGTCTAGATGCGAACATGGTGTCTGGATGTGAATCTGGACTCTGAATGTGACCCTAATGTCTGGATATGAACATGGTTTCTGGATCTGTACCTGAACCCTGGATGTGAATGTGAAATCTAAATGTGAACCTGGACTCTAGATGTGAACCTGCACTCTAGGTGTGACGCTGGTGTCTGGATGTGAACCTAGACTCTGGGTGTGAATCTGGACTCTGACTGTGAATCTGTACTCTGGATGTTATCCTGGTGTCTGGGTGTGAACCTGGTGTCTGGATGGGAACCTGGACCGTGGATGTGAACTTGGACTCTGGCTGTGAATCTGTATCCTGGATGTAAACCTGGTGTGTGGATGTGAACATGGTGTGTGGACGGAACACGGTGTATGGATGTGAATCTGGACTTTGGATGTGAAGCTGGACTCTGAATGCGAATCTGTTGTCTAGATGTCAATTTGAACTCTGGATGTGAACCTCGACTCTGGCTGTGAACCTGGATTGTGGATGTAACCCAGGTGTCTGGATGTGAACCTGGACTCTGGATGCGAACCTGGTGTCTGGATGTTAATCTGGACTCTGGATGTGAGCCTGGTGTCTGGATGTGAATGTGTACTCTGAATGTGAACCCAATGTCTGGATATGAACATGGTTTCTGGATCTGTACCTGATACCTGTACCTGGATGTGAATGTGGAATCTAAATGTGAACCTAGACTCCGGATGTGACCCTGCTGTCTGGATGTGAACCTAGACTCTGGATGTAAATCTGGACTCTGGGTGTGAACCTGGACTCTGGATGTGAACCTGGTGTCTGGATCGGAACCTGGACTCTGGATGTTAACCTGGACTCTGGCTGAGAATCTGTACTCTGGATGTTATCCTGGTGTCTGGGTGTGAACCTGGACTCTGGGTGTGAATCTGGACTGTGGATGTGAACTTGGACTCTGGATGTGAATTTGTATGCTGGATGTTATCCTCATGTTTGGGTGTGAACATGGACCTTGGATGTGAACCTGGTTTCTGGATGTAAACCTGCGATGTGAACCTGGTGTGTGGATGTGAACACAGTGTATGGATGTGAATCTGGACTCTGAATGCGAATCTGGTGTCTAGACGTCAATTTGGACTTTGGATGTGAACCTCGACTCTGGCTGTGAATCTTTACTCTGGATGTTTTCCTCGTGTCTGGACGTGAACCTGGATTCTGGATCTGTACCTGAACTTTGGATGTGAATCTGGAATCTAAATGCGTGGTGTATAAGGTGTGTAAGCCCTTTACAAACTGTTTGTAAAAATGGGCTATACAAATAAAATTGCCTTGCCTTGCCTTGTATGGATGTGAAGCTGGACTATGAATGCAAACCTGGTGTCTAGATATCAGTTTGGACTCTGGATGCAAATCTGGTGTCTAGATGTCAATTTGGACTCTGGATGAGAACCTCGACTCTGAACATGAACTGGACTCTGGATGTTAATCTGGTGTCTGGATATGAACCTGGACACCGGCTGTGAATCTGTACTCTGGATGTTTTCCTGGTGTCTGAATGTGAACCTGGACTCTGACTGTGAACCTGGACTGTGGATGTGACCTTGGTGTCTGGATCTGAACCCGGACTGTGGCTGTGACTCTGGTGTCTGGGTGTGAACCTAGACTCTGGATTTGAATCCAGGCTTTGGATGTGAACCTGGACTCTGGATGTGAACCTGGTCTAGTCTGAAGAAGAACCACAGCTGTTCATAAATTAGATGTTCCTATATGATCTATATGAAGTCGGAGTCACTGCAGGTGGCATTTCTTTTAAAAGATCAAAATAAATCTGGCCTGTATTTGGACCACAGGGCTCTGGCCCTGAGCTTACTCCAAGCATTTTGTTTTCTCAGTGATGTTGCACCAGAAACAGATAGCATCTATTTTCAACATCTAAGACTCTGTTTCCACCAAAATACCAATAACCATAGAGGACAGTCTATAATTGAGAGTGGGTGCAGCATGGAGTTCAGACAGCTGTGTGTCTGCTGAGTAGGTACTCAGGTAGAATACGCCTCAGTCTAGTTGATCACTGACTGACTCAGTGAGACAGATGGAGAAATGTATCAGAAGTGACTAAATGAAGATGATTTCTTTCCTTCCACTGGTCACATATATGTTTTCTGGGACTCTGCCAAGTCCCTCAGCTGGACTCATTCAAAACCAGATCTAGCCCAAAACCGGCACCACTGAAAGTGCACACATCTGCCCCAAAACCACAATGTTAAATTACAGCTTGGGTTGTGACAGTTGACAAAATAAAGATGTTGCTTTGAATAAGGAAGGAGGAACAAGAGATGGAGAGAGAGGGGAGGGGGGAGGGATGAAGGTCCCAACCCTTGGGATTTAACATGTGAGCACAGACGGAAAAACATACGATACTTCTGAAAGGTTTGGGTTTTTAATTCCATTTTTCTACCAGCCCTCCAGCAGCTCATGAACCATTAGCTGATGAACTGAGAATAAGACAGGAAATTGTTTATTGTAATGAAGCAACAATGTGATAGTTATTGTGTGTCAGAACAATTGAATATCACCACCCACACATCCAAACCATTTCAGCTATGAACCTGTGGTGTCTCTCTTGTGATTTGTTTGAGAACAGTCCTCCTGACTGCAACTGGAAGGAGCTAATGTTTGTCCAAGAAGTCACAAGTGAAAAGTCAGAAAAAGGTGAATCTAATGACAAAGGTGTGAAGTTGGCCATGTCCAACGTGGAGAGGTTGACTCAGGCTGCACTGAACATTTTCTTAAACATAGTTGACAGGCTTCATTTTCTGCACCTTAGATTGTTATTTTTTAAAAGTGACTTTAAATCATTCCACACCTTCAATTATCACGTGAATAATCAATGAAAACACTTCCTCTATTCACACTTGACGTCCACAGTGAGTGGTTGATAGAAGACTGTCTGTGCTGGTGACACATGAGAAGTACTAATAAACAGTGGTTCCTGTTATACTGTACATGTTGTACTGTATCTGTTGTACTGTAACTGATGTACTGTTTATGTTGTAGTATAACTGTTGTACTGTATCTGTTGTACCTGGTATACTGTACCTGTTGTATTGTACCTGTTGTACCATAACTGTAGTGTTGTAAATTAGCTGTTGTTGTACCAGTTGCACCTGTACATGTGCTTTATTTGTGGTCCCAGCTGTGGGTTAAGGTTACATGGATCTCTTCTGTCCCTCCAACCACACCCAGCTGAATATGAAGCCAAACAGTTGTCTCAGGACAAGATCCATGAAGATCCATTAACTGTGTGTCAATTCACTTTGCAAGGTCTAGACCTGTACAGGTACCATCAAACACCACCTGTGTGTTGATGCTCTGATTGTTATTTCCTGTCTCCTGGTCTTATGATGATCAATCATTTTTACATGGGTCTATGTGTGGCCCCAATCACCCTGGGTCAGCTGAAACCACGTGACGTTGCCTCATTTCTCTGTAGCTGGTGAACAGCCTCAGCCAATCATTTGAGCTGTTGTATGTGGCTGTAGTGAATTCAGTCTGCCTGCACCACCTCAACATGTTGCTCCTGTTTTTCCACATCCATCCATTTCCTGCATTCTGGCTTGGTGCCAGCTTTCTCCAACATATCTAGAATATAGGTCAGTGCTATCCTCCAACAATAAATCTTGGTGGATTTCTCTCACTTCTGTTCATACTGGAATGGGTTTTAAATTTAATGCTTTTCTTTTCCTTTGTGAAAGAATGAGCTTGGTTGAGCTAGATTTTCCTTTTTCTTCATGGCTACAAGCCTGTGTCACATTACCCAGTGTTAAAATAAAGACTAAAGTCATGAGCAGAGTGGTTGTGGCTGAAAAAGATTGTCTCTCTGTGACTTTATAACCAAACCACAGCAGAGTTTCCTTTGTGTTCATCACTGCTTTTCAACATAGGAAATGTGTCCACTCAGAAATGTTTATGACCGGCTCAGAGGAGAGTTCAGCTTTCTTTCCATACAGACAGGTAATGTCGTTCTGAATAGCTCAAAATGTTTCCCACAAAAATGCTCCCTGGGTTGCTGCCTGTGACCTAGATTTGAAGGTGATGAATAATCTGGAATTCTGCAACAAGACAGACCAGATGTAATGAATCAAAATTAGTGAAAACTTTATTTGGTGGAAAGAGTTACTTCCAAAAGCTGGTGTATTGCTGAATATTGCTTTGTTGGCAACTTACATGTAAACATTTGATTTGGATGATGAAAAGAGTCTATTCAAATACTAGAAGCACAAACACGTAAACCAGAGCAGCAACAATGGAGAAGCTCTGAAAAAAAAAAACTATTCATCCAAACAGAATACATAATTTAAACTGAATCAACACACACATGGTTCACATTTGGTTATATGACAACAACTTACAGCTTTCAAGAGTCATACCACAATGCTGCAGCCCAGGCTCTGACAGAGACACTGGAAGTTTCATGTCATACTTAAAGAGGCTATTTGTAAATTGTCTCTGGTTTACTGTCAGGACCAGGTGATGTAATTGTTGCTTAACATGAGAGTTGTTTTCTCTATAAAGAGCTTATGATACATCCTCTGAGCAGCTGTGTCTTCAGGACAGACTGAAGGCTAAAGTCTAAAGCTTTCCTCCTTCTGTTTGTTAAAGAGGCTTTGTAGCAATTCCAAGCCCATTCAACAGTAACATGGAGATAATTGGTTGAAAATCAGCCATTTGCCAATGTTTAAAAGAAAGCTGTAATATTAGGGAATTATCATCTGTGTGTCTAGTGCAGATGTGTCCAAAATTTAGTTAGCCTGAGCAAGGATTTTTGGACCATTTGAGTCATAAACAGCAGTCTGATTATGCCAAGTAATGAATGTTAAAGGTGCACCAAATACTATTTTGTGTAAAATGCATCACATGACTGTGAGTAACAAAGGAGATCAGTTACCAGAGGCAGAGCTCACAAATGAAGCAAAGTACTTGTGTTTGAAATCAGTTACTCATGTCACTGTTTCTGACAAATAGCCTCCAACAAGTTCTCCATGCTTCACCTGCACTGAGAAAATTATGTCTTTTGAAATGATTCCTTTTAATAACTTCAACTCAAGCATTGTTCACTTTGCTCAAGAGTCAGTGGATGTCAACAAATCAGATATAAGTTACTATCACATGACACAACAAATATAAAACACAAACAAAAATATCAAGTGTTTCATATTATGAAGCCCAAGATCCCAACAGCTGACTGCAGAGGAGGGAATGTGCCCAGGTCAGGGTGCCCTTTTATCCAACAATAAAAGTCTAAAAGGTTCGCCCAAAGTCTTTCACAGTGGATCCATTTAAGAATAATTATATATTCCTGGTCCAAATTTCACACAGACCAGAGCTATTGTTGTGATCACCTCCTCCTCAGGGTTAATGTTAGGTTTAACTGGGAAGTTGCCCTCCAAAGGGCTTCAGTGTGCTTCAAACAAAGTAGTTTGTTTATAGTGTCACAGTCACAACTTGTCATTTGTCCTATTTATTGGTGTGAAAAGCTATAAGGACTGATCTTATCAACATGAACTTAAGAGAAAAGAAATAGAGATGAGGCGAAAGGAGACTCATGAAAGCCTTCATTACAGAGTGAGGAATTCTTTTTGTTGACATTATAATGGGCAATGAATAACATCCTCAATGCTGCTGTCTTTTGCTTTGTTCCATTTCTGCCTGGTAAATGTTTGATCTGTGCTATGACAACAGCATCATCTTAATACATCCAAAGGCAATTCAGATATCAGAAAGGTGTTGGGGAAGGGGTTTTTTTTACTGTTGATGATCAGCACTTCACTTAACAGCCCATAAAGACTGAATGAAAATTAGCCACAGGGTCCATGATATGGGTTGTCACATATTGTCAACATGTTGGACTATTGGGAAACATATTGATTCAAGAAGACTTTCCTCTTTGTAGTTTTGATTTTCTATGAATTAAATTTGTGGTGTGATTAGACAGATTTCTTTTTATTCAGTTTAAAAAGTGAGAACAACCCCCATCATCCATCCACATGTGATACAGTACTTTCCAGCAAAAGATCAAATGGAAGTCATCACCATCATTATTTTTGAATCAAACCATTGTCATACCTTAATCCATACCTGATCATCTTTTATTGCAGGTTTTCACAGACTCAAATCATCTGACTCTGTACAAATAAGATCAAAAACACAGGAGGGGAAATGGTGCACAGTGTCATCCACTGTAAAAAACAATGTATGTATGGTGACAGGTATTTTCTAGAAAGGTGATAAAAGCAGAGTTAATGAAAGTGACTGAACTGATGGTATGATTGATTCCATTAACACTTGGTCACATCATCCTCTGGATCATTTGTCACAGTTCTTTTCCCCATTTAGCATTCAAGTTAGAAATGGTGATGAGATAATATATTATATATAATCCTGCTCTTGTTCTGCCCCTGCTTTCAATAAGATGAAGCAGTTGCATTGATTCCAAGCTTCCTCTGGTTGTTTGAGCCAACACATTCTCCTATGGAAACTCAGTTTGAACTGACTTTCATCAGAGACTTCAGTGGTGTTTTAAATTATCACCAAAAGTTCATGATCAGGGATCCCAACTGGAGGCATGGCTGGATCACCAGCCCTGAAAACCAGTCAGCTCAGCCTGATTGAAATGATGCAGGGCCATCACCTTGTGGGTCAGGTTTAGGTTTGACATAAGGGCCAAGTAACGGGTTGAGATACAGACTATGAACTGCAATGTCCTCAGTTTGAATTGACATTTGGTTGCTTTTGTCTGACGTGAGTTACCAAATGGGTGGGGCCTTGGTGTGCTGACCCAAGAATATAAAAACTGGAACTTGCATTCCGTCCTGGTCAGGGGACCAGCTCTCCTGGGAAAGTGTGTCCATATCCTGCTGACTGGGAAAAAATTAATTCATCAGTTCAACAGAACATTCATGAACGTCGCTTTAATCTTGTAATTTTTGTCATGTGCACTATAAGATGCCCAACAACCACTGTTGCTCCATTATTTCTGGGCTGTGTAACTGTGAAACCTGCACATCGTTAACATTCATTACATGGCTTTGGGTTGAAGTGATTCCAGCATTGACCTGATGTGAACAGGAGGGAGGTATAGTTACCACGTTGATTTTGGTACACTCAAGGCTGCCAGCCAGTCACACAGTATCAGAAGATGTGCGCTTGTCATAAATACTGCAGAGCTTGTACCATCCATCTTCTCTCACAAACACAGTGCCTCAGATGTTGGTCTAATTCTGCAGGAGTGTCTACTGCATAATAATGTCAGGTTCGATGTTGAAGAGCAGGTCGTCATTGTCCCGTCTGACTTCCAGTAGCAGGGCTGTCTCCTCCTGCAGTGCCCCCTGCAGATCAGCTGTTGTCATCAGAGGTTTACCATTCAGTTTCACAATAATGTCACCGTCTCTGATGCCACCTCTGGCGGAATAAAGACCATCACAGATCAGTGATTAATTATAGTTCAGGAAATGCTTTAGTCTGAGGTGTGAATGAATAAAAGAAACATACTTCTGTGCAGGTGAGTGAGGAACCACCTCGTGGACATAAATACCACTGGTAACATCAGGGAAATCTGGGTTTTGCTGTTTTAGCTCTTCAGTCAACCTGGAAAACACACACATTCCTTCTCAAAGAAAGTCCATTGTCTAACCAGATTTAAATGTATATTTTATTTTTCATTCAAGAAAGCTTTGTTCAAGAAAAAAAAAAAAAACAAAAAAAAAACTTTTTTCAGATTCCTCCACTACATCGCTGTATTGATTTATATTCCTAAATCATCATCAACATATATCGATCTAAAATCACATTGCAAGGTAAATAATGGATTGTATCGATACTAAGAATTTGCACATTTATTTCATCGACATGCACCAGCAGCACCAAAGTGACAAAACAAAGCAGAGGAGAGATTTTAAAGACACACGTGAGGCTCGGTGGGAGGAAACATTTTGGCTTTTGCAAAAAGGAACTGAAAAGAATCAGAGATACATTACTTATTCATTTATATATTATTATTATTCATTATTAATTAATTTATCCCTGATTCAATCAGTGTGACTTTGAAATAAACACCTGGATAAATGAATTAATTTATCCCTGATTCTCTGATAACAAAAACTTGTAGGAATCCTCACCTGCACTGTCCAATATCGTTTTGTTCTAGATGACACAAATGTTCTTGAATTGTATCGGAACCATGGAAAGCATATCTAGCATATCTAAATAGTAGCATGCAGGTCAAGCTGCATATTTCTGTTCCAACATAACCAAAGTCTGAGAGACTATGAACCGAGTCCAAAACAGTTACGCCGAAGACTCAGTCTTGTGTTAGAATTAGGTCCCTTGGGCCCTTGTTTTCCTTGTGTGCGCCTGTGTCTCCCTCACCTCTTAGTGTTAGTGTTAGTGTTAGTCTGTCCCCCGACTGTCCTTTGGGTCTGTTTGTGTGTGTCTAGCTGGGCGGGTCCTCCCAGTTAGCAGTTCCCAACAGTTTACCTAATCAGCTGTTTGACTGGAATCTTTTATGCTGCAGATTTTGTGCTCCTGCTGCCCTGCCATGCTCTGCCTGTCGACCTGCCTCTCCAGCTACGTGAGCCTATCTGTGTTGTCCATGTCCTGTGTTTGACATGGGTTGTAGCATGTTCTGTTTGTGGGTCCAAAATTACACCAAAAACTTACAGGATGCGTGGTGTGTGTGTGTTCACACCAGTTGTGTCTCTGCTCTGTCTCTTTACATAGATTTACAGGAGACCTAAATCTTCTATTTCTATTTGCCTCAGACAGATTTCAATTAATATTCTTTCTACCACATGCTATTTGACAAACTTTGGTAACAACGTGATCTAAATGACTGCACAGTGCTGAGGCTTATTTATAGTAGGTCTGTGAATAGAGGAGGACCTAAAACATATCCCTGTGGAACACATGGAGGGAGGTTCATCCAAACATGATTTTATCCAGCAGCTAAACTTATATATGTGAGCTTGAACTACAGTAGATACTGAACTTGAATTATCCAGCAGCTAAACTTATATATGTGAGCTTGAATTACAGTAGATACTGAACTTCTACTTCTATTGTTTTTACCTACAGTATCTCATCAGTACATGAAACCACACAGCTCTGCTAACAGCCATCTGTGCTTTAATCAATGAGCTGGGTGTGATCACAGCCTGACTGTGCTGTTACCTGCTCAGAGCTGGATATTTAGACAAAAATGCTGGGAAATATAAAAAAAATCATTGTAAATATTATATTATAAATTAATAACACATTATTACTATAATAATATATATATATATATATATATATATATATATATATATATATTATCTTCATTTGCCACATAAATAGTGTGTATCATCAGTTCAGACTTACGCTGGTGTAATGGTCAGCATCCTTATTCCGATGAAACGCTTCTTTATTGACCTCACATCTGAAACAGACTCTGGTTAGTGCTGTATGTTTAGTAAGATGCTCAGAGGCATTTACTCACGTCACTGTCACACTCACCTTTGTTATGCTTGTCAAGGGAATCGTTCAGGAAGCGAGTGATCCTGTCGGAGGGAATGGCAAATGAGATTCCTGCTGCGACTTTCAGGGTGTTGATGCCGATCACCTCCCCGTCCTCACAACACAGATACACAAATCACATTACACTGATTATATGAGTTGAAAAGGTTTTTCAGATTACTGTCATCAAGAATGAGTTCCCATGGTCCTCTAGGTAAGAAACCAAAAGCTCACCAGATTGACCAGAGGCCCTCCTGAATTCCCATACTGTAAAGGAAACAATAACTTATAATATGACATTTATGCATTGTTTTACAATACATTTGACTGATATTTTTTGCCTGTCTACAGTCTCACATTGATGATAGCATCCGTCTGGATGTAGTCCATGTCAGAGTCCCTGAGACCCAGCTCCTTGCCATCTCTCTGGGCGGTGCTGACAATACCAGTGGTGACAGTGTTCTGGAGGGCAAAGGGGCTGCCAATTGCAACCACGAACTCCCCCGGCCTCAGGTCTGCACTGTGGCCCAGAAACAGGACATGCAGCTTTGTCTGGGGGGAGAGGATGAACAGTGGAGATTGGCCAACACTGGTGTGATATGTGACTCACGTGTTGTATTTGTGAAGAGTCTGGCAGCCTTGTTTTGGAGCAGCTGGATCAGTTGCAGGAATCAAAATGAGAGGAAACAAAAACATGGATGACCTTGAGAGGAATGTATGCATTTGTTTCTCAGCTGGAGGAAATCAGGCTGGAGCAATTCATTTATATGCCCTCAAAGTTAAAAGAAAATGCTGGTCAGTGCAGTCTCTTACACCCGCCCACTGGTGGAAAGTGCAGGATATTTGGGAAAGCAGAGAAATAGACTTTGCAGATTTACAGGGTCCATACAGCTCTGGATTGTGGGGGGAAAATGGGAGTTTCCCCTTTTTGCCTGGGTAGTCTTTCAAGACCCCACAAACTAGTTTTGCGTTTGATCAGTCACGGACTTCGTCATATGACCCTGACCTGAAGAAAAGCCTTCTACATGTCACAGTAACTTGTAATGTACACCTAATGGTTGGGTTTATATTGGCCTGTTTCCAAAGGAAACCTGCTTTACAACAATGCTGGTGAGTGGTAAAGTGTCATGTCACCTACAGGTATTGAAAGCAAAAATACAAAAATGGATCGTGGCTTTAAGAAGCTGAACCTTCCTTTGATCCAACCTCTTTCACAGCCGTTCCAAAATCATCCTGCCAGAGGCACGAGCACACACTGAACCTCAGAGAAATCTTAGAAAGGACTCTGAAGTTACTTCCTGTCCTGTGCACATACCACAAACAGAGGGTATCACAACAACAACGCACAACTACCAATCAGCAGTTCCATCAAATTTGGAACACGATGAAGAAAATCTAGAACAAAAAACAGCCACATCATGACAGTGATGAGGATGAAAACAGCTGCACAACAGAGACCAAATAAAGTGAAGGAAAGTACATTTGACTTAAATATCACTACACACTTATACAGAAAAAAGTAAGTTGTAAAGAGACATGTGAGAAAAGTCCCCAAAGATACAGAAAGGGTGATGAGTGGGATGTGGTGAAGAAAAAAAGAGGTGAAGGGAAAGGGAGGAAAAGAGCTGAGTGGAAACACATGCTCAAGCAGACTGGTGTGACGGAGAGGGAGTAGGAATGAGCTGAAACTGCTGTTTTCCCCCCTCTTCCTCTTTCTCCTCCCAGTCCAGCTCTCCCACCTCTAATGCAGGGACGTCAACCCTCACTGAGCAGCCCAGACCTTCTCCATCCAACACAAAGGAATTTCATCAGTGGAGAAAATCCCCAAGTTTCCAAATCAGCCTCTGCAGCTGATCTACAGGCAGCTGATGGAGAGTCAGCCATACAGACACTTCTGCTCTAACCACATCATCAGTGTCCTGTTGGAGCATGCTGCTGGACAATATACAATATTTATTTATTATTTTGGCATCTACATTGTAAAATGTTGATTGTGTGAGTGTTGATCATATTATAATACTTATATCAGATCTGTGTCTTACCAGCAAAATGTATCTACACAACAGTCAGCAGGAGGTTTAGGATCTGACTATGGTCCACTGCCACACCCTTCTAACACTGTGAACCTGGACGCAAGATGCACACTGTGAACATGCGTGTTTATTCTGCTGACTTTGATGAAACGGCCCTCCACAGACAGTTTTACTGGAAACAAGAATGCTAACGGAGGCAGTGGGGGGCTGATTGCAGCAGCTCTGTGTACTCTTCATTGGAAACAGACACTATTTTGTTTACATCCAGTTTCACACCTGAAGGTAAGACTGTTAGACTGTTGTCCCTGTTAGACTGAGCAGACATGTTGACTGTGTTTCCTACCTCATAGCTGTTAATGGATTTAAACCTGCATCTTTACAAGAATCTGTAATATGATGTAAATAAAAATTTAATATGGAGTGATGGGCTGAAAAAAAAATGAATCTAATCAGCTGCCACCTGAGACCTGAATCAGCAGCATTTCAGCAGTTTTACTGTCCTCTGTATTTAAATATTCACACTTCAGGATCTGTGTTGTAATAATTCACTTCAAGAATTCATGTTTGTTGTACTCACCTGTGGGTTAATTTTGATGGTGGCAATATCTGACTTTTTGTCTATGTCTCTGATGCTGGCTTCATATACATCCCCATTATGCATCTGGACCTTAAGGAGAAGATGGAAGAGTTAGATTTCAAACACATAGATGTTTCAAGGCACTTTGTTGTTAAAGGACTAATTCAGCATTATGGGAATTTATTCACTTATTCACTGTCTTACCGAGAAATACAGTAACTATAGAGTCTGAGATGACCTCAGAATAAAGGCTGGACATGGACAATGAAAGGTGTAGAGAAGCAGAATGGGGCAAACAGGTGGAAGGATGGTGTAAACAGGTGGGAGAATGGGGCAAACAGGTACGAGGATGGGGTAAACAGGTGGGAGGACTGGGCCCAACAGGTGGGAGAATGGGGTAAACAGGTGGGAGGACGGGGCAAACGGGTGGTAGAATGGTGCAAACAGGTCAAAGGACAGGGTAAACAGGAGGGAGAATGGTACAAACAGGTGGAAGGACAGGGTAAACAGGTGGGTGAACAGGGCAAACAGAATGGGTGAACAGGGCAAACAGGGGGAGGATGGGGCAAACAGGTAGGGAGTTCACTCAAATGAGACAGTGCAAAGGATGTTGCTGGTGTTTTGGCGATAAACATTGCATACTGCCACATCTTTGTCCAGAAAACCACTTTAGCTCTATATCCAAAACCACCTCAAATGATAACGCAGATCACATGACCATTCACCTGCACTGAACATGTGCGAGCTAGTGTAAACAGGCAGATTGTCACTTTGTTACAGGAACAGTAAAGTCAGTTGAATGCTGAACAACAGCTGCTACAAAAACAAGGAAGTCAGTGTCACTTTAATTCTCCATGTTGTTTTTCCTCTGGTCGTCTAGCTGATAAAGGCCAACCAGGGAGCGACCGGGGGTCTATATAACCATCTACAAACATCTCAGTTTCTGTCCAGACTACAACACAACCCTGGAGTTTTCCCAAATGAAATGTCCAGACTAAAATAAAAGCAGCAGAAAATACAAAAAAGCAGCGTTTCTGAAAAAAAGATGTAGATGGTACCTCAGAATTAGTGTGTGTGTGTGTGTGAAAACTGTCTGAGGTCTGTCTCTGACACAGCATCAACCTGCTGCCATTGAGACATGTATGACTTGAGACATAGCAGATATAAAACTTCAATAGAATCAGACTTAAGGTGGAAAGCAAGCAAACGTGAGTATTCAATGGAATGCTGAACTTCCTTTGAGGTTAGGATGATGTTTAGCCTATGATTCAGATGAGACTATTTAAAGCTGAGGTGATAAATATCTCTCCAGAAACACCGGGCCTGGTACCTTGAGGTGCTGTTGACCGGACACTGGAGTGGTACTGGAGACAACATGGGCGTTGGTCACAATTAGTCCATTGTCTGACATCACAAACCCAGATCCACTGGACAGAGGGATGTTTCGACCGAACAGAGGATGTCTGTGGAACAGTATCAGTGAATTCAGCTCAACTGGATCAGATCTCATTTTGTTAGTCCTCCAGTTCATATTACTTATTTAAAGCCACCTTTAGGGAGAATATATTTCTACTAACCAATCTGCTCTTTTTATAATAGAGAGATAAGTCTGTCTCACAACACAACTTAACCTGTTAAACCTTAAAGCATACTGACATGATAATATAACTCCTACAAACACACACACACACACACACAGTCAGTACCTGAGGAAGAGCTCGATGTGGACCACAGCAGGAGCAATTTTCTCCACCACATCAGCGATGAAGTTGAACTTGTACCTAGGACTGGCAGCATGTGGACGACCTACACTGGCAGGAAGAATTCAACATTTTAAAAATTTGTCAACACCATAATAAAAAAGAATAATCACATTAAATTACTGGCATTAGACAAGAAGACAGTGTGTCACAGTAATTGAACCTGGTTAATTATGACCTTGTCAATGTCAGGAATTTAAAAAGATGACAGGATGGAAGACAGTTTAGTGATGTCTCACTGGTGCCTCCAGTCCTTACTTAAAAAGCCTTCTCTAGATCCAGGTGTGTAAGCAAATTATAGGCCCATATCCAACCTTCCCTATATCTCCAAGATCCTTGAGAAGGTGGTTCTAAAGCAACTACGTGAGCACCTGCACAGTAATGAACTGTTTGAAGCTTTCCAATCTGGATTCAGAGAACACCATAGCACTGAAACAGCACTGGTAAAAGTCTCTAACGATCTTCTTATAGCTTCTGATAGAGATCTGGTCTCTATACTGTTACTTCTGGACCTCAGTGCTGCATTTGACACCATTGACCACAGCATTCTGCTGCAGAGACTAGAACATGAAATCGGGATTAAAGGCTCTGCCCTAAAATGGTTTAAATCATACTTATCCGATAGGTTTCAGTTTGTTAGTGTTAACAATGACAATTCAGAGTACAGCAGAGTTACGTATGGCGTACCACAGGGCTCAGTTTTAGGGCCAATTCTTTTCATTCTTTACATACTTCCATTAGGCGATATAATCCGGAAACACTCAATCGACTTCCACTGTTACGCAGATGATACCCAGCTCTACGTATCGATAGAACCAAATGATAAAAGCCGCCTCACCAATCTGCAAGACTGCCTAAAAGACATCAAATCCTGGTTGTCCTCTAACTTCCTTCGACTAAACTCAGATAAAACAGAGGTCATTGTGTTTGGACCTAAACATCTCAGGGACACCTTCTCTTTGCAGATTGCTTATCTAGATGGCATCACCCTGAACTCTAGTATGACCGCAAGGAACCTTGGAGTAATATTTGACCAAGACCTTTCATTCAGCTCACACATTAAACACGTGACTAGGACTGCCTTTTTTCACCTGCGCAGCACAGCCAAAATTAGGAATATCCTCTCTCAGAGTGATGCTGAGAAACTAGTCCATGCATTTATCACCTCTAGGCTGGACTACTGTAACTCTCTGTTGCCAGGATGTCCAAAAAACTCTCTAAAGAGTCTGCAGTTAGTCCAGAACGCTGCAGCAAGGATATTGACAGGAGTTAGTAAAAGAGAACACATCTCTCCCACTTTAGCTTCTCTCCATTGGCTTCCTGTAGGATATCGAGTCGACTTCAAAATCCTTCTGCTGACTTATAAAGCCCTTAATGAAAAAGCTCCATCTTATTTGAAAGACCTCATAGTCCCTTATTATCCTTCCAGAGCACTTCGCTCCCAGCATGCAGGTCTGTTAGTGACTCCCAGTATCTTCAAAAACAGACTGGGAGGTAGAGCCTTCAGTTATCGGGCTCCCTTACTATGGAACCAACTCTCTCCATGGGTCAGAGAGGCAGACACTCTCACTACATTTGAGACTAGGCTTAAAACCTTCCTCTATGACAGAGCGTTTAGTTAGGGCCGGTTCAGGTAGCTCTGAACCATTTTTATGCTGCTATAGGCTTAGACCGCTGGGGGACAGATCAGGTTACATGGAGCTCTCTCCCCTCCTCTCTTCTCCCACACTTTAAATTATCATTTTCACTATCTACTGCACCTTGTTGTTTGGCCTTGGTGTCTCGCTCTCTCTATTTGTGTTTCCACAGATCCACCGAAGCTCCATCTCTCTCCACCAACCGCCCCCTTCATCACCCCCTTTCCCTTTTACCCCTGCTGTTAAACTGACCTGCTCTTCGCTCCCAGGAACCAGTCTACCACCTAATAGTCCCATTAAGCTGCCTGACTCTCCCTGCCTTCCCTCCCACCAAAAACTGCCTTCATTAACTCCTGCACACCATTTCCATCTGTGCATATTCTGTATTGTTACCTGTTTTCTTGTCTGTATACAACATCTATTGCACGTCTGCCCGTCCTGGGTGAGGGATCCCTCCTCTGTTGCTCACCATGAGGTTTCTCTTTTTTTCCCTAAAGGGTTTTTGTTTTGAGTTTTTCCTCAGTCGATGTGAGGGTCTAAGGGCAGAGGATGTTGTTATGATGCTATGTAAAGCCCTTTGAGACAAACTGTTTGTAAAAATGGGCTATACAAATAAAATTGCCTTGCCTTGCCTTGCCTTGCCTTGCCTTGCCTTGCCTTGCCTTGCCTTGCCTTGCTTTGCTATGTTAGGATCACTAATAAGACTGTGGCTGGCTGATCGTTTAGCTGAATACTTAAACAGTATAGAAAATAGTAGAGGCCTGAGGAAAGAGCCTTGGGGTGTGCCACCAGACAGTGGGTGGACCCACGAGGAACAGTACTTAGAGAGCATCAAAGCCTGAGGACAGCTCTAACAAAAGCTGAACTGAACTGTGTGACTGGAGGTGGTTCTAGTGAGGCAGTTCTAATGAGGTGGTTTTAATGAGGTGGCTCTACTAAGGTGATTTCTAATGAGGTGGTTTCTAATGAGGTGGTTCTAATGAGGTGGTTCTCATGAAGTGGTCTCTAACAAGGTGGTTCTAAGGAGGTGGTTCTAATGAGGTCGTTCTGATGAGATGATACTACTGAGTTGGTTCAACTGAGGTGGTTCAAATGAGGTAGCTCCCATGAAGTGGTTCTACTGAGGTGGTTTCTAATAAGGTGGTTCTGTTGAGGTGGTTTTACTGTGGTGGTTTCTATTGAGGTGGTTCTAATGAGGTTTTGTAAATTTTGTCTGTCTGTCTGTGTGTACTCTGCACTGCTCTCAGTGAAGGTGAAAGAGGGGCTTTCCCCAACAATGTTCATTCATATCAATAATATATATGTGTAAATATCCATGTTGGATTGGGTGAACGGAATCCACACTAAAACACTTTTTTAAACCCCATCACTATTGCTATCTTCACTGTGTGTCTACATGAGTCGAGCCCATAAAACTGCTGGCTCCATGTTAATTTGAAGACTCAAGGTTGTGTCGTAGTCAAGATGGGCAGAAATGAGATCGTTGGAAATGATGACGCAGACACATTTGTTTCCTGATTGATCTTATCAGTCACAGCCTAAGTGTTACTGTTTTGTTTTCAGATGAGTTAGTATGGACGCAAATTACATTTGACAAGACTTGTCTGGATGGGGTTTATTTGTGTTTGCTAATCACTTTTGTTATGTTTGCACCTGATGTCCTTTTAAAATGAGTGTACATTAGTGTGGATGTAGCCTGAGACAAAAATTAGATCCTTTTTTAACACTGTGCTGACAGCATCCACCCTGCAGGATGTACAGTATGGAGCCAACAATCAGGTATTTTAATACTAAACAGCCTCCTTATGAGAAGTGTAGGCCCTGGTTACTTTTTTAATACCTTAAATATGTAGAGAAGACAAATGTAAAGCCGTCCTCATGCGTGGCAGGTCTAATGGAAAACCCTCCTGCACTGTTCAGGCAGTAATAATAAGTTTCAGTCCCTCACACAGCTGCACTATACAACTGCTTAGCCAATAGCCTTTGAGGAAAGTGTGGTTTGTTATTTTAGACTGGAGAGAGATTCTCAGATGACAGAGTCCAACCAAAGTCTAAACATTAAAACCTAATAGACTTTACAGACACGTTTATCTTCTCATGGTCTGAATCACCTTCAAAAGGTCTAGATCCTCAGGCAACAGCTAAAAGATGTTGTCTCTTTACACTCACATCATATCCTCAAGTATAAAACTAAAACCCAGACATATAAACTATAAAACCAACATCTACAGAGACAACAAACTGTCAGTGAGCTCTCTGAATGACTTGGCCCATGAATTGGTCAAAAGACCTGCACAACGTTCAGGGGGATTTTGGACCATTCTTTACACAAACTTCAGGAACACAGCCATGTTTTTTTGAAGAGCAGTAGCTTCTTCTGTGGTTTCCTGCCATGGACTTGCTCCCTGTTCAGGGCTGTGTGTATAGTCAACTCATGAACAGAGATGTTGGTCACTTCAATTACTCCTGCAGGTTTTTTCTGCTCCCCTGGCTCTTCTTTACCTCAGTGAAGACTCTGTGTTGTGTCTTTAGAGTCATATTGGCAGGACGTCCTTTTCTAGGGAGAGTAGCCACAGAACTAAATAATCTCCATCTATAGACAGTTTGTCTGACTGTAGACACCTTCAAATTGGTTTCACTGACTAGACTGCTGTCTCCTATAACATACTGTACAGGAATGGTTCCTGCTGAGAGACCAGAGACCTCCACCTCAGACCATTCAGGATATTTGGCTTTGAAGCCTGCCAAAATAGTCTCTCTCTCTCTGGAGACAATCAGACGTTTTTTATGAAGTAGAACTGTGTGTACTTCAGGGACAGAAATAAACACACACACACACACACACACACACACACACACACACACACACACACACACACACACACACACACACACACACACACACACAGTCTTGCAAAAAGCCTGGTGTCCACACATGTAGATTATGATCAGCAGTGACTGTGTCCACAAATACTAAAATCAATACAAAATGTCTGGTGAGCCTGTGACTCAGTGTGTATTGTCTCCACCTGTTTCACAAAGCCGGTTTCTATAACATCCTGTATCACCCGGGTTTAACATCATCAAATATCACAAGTCATCCAGTCTTACAGGAGCCTGTTGTTAATGCTTGAGACCAGGTCAAGAAGTCAAAACCTCTTTGAAGTCATCCTGAAGGGACCATGAATCTCAACAGATAATTGATGCCAGTCTGGCTGATCTTATCTGATATGATGGATGAAACAGATTCCTGCTGCACTGTCTGCTACAATCATCACCACAACTCACACGCACTCCACACACGCACTCACACAAACGAGCGATATCAACTGAGGAAACAGGAAGTTTCTGTAGTATAGACTCTATGTTTCCCTTTGATCACAAACCTTATTTTGCCTGGACACACGCACAAAATATTACTGTTAGTACCATCTGGGTGGTCACAGGATTTATTGTGAGTTGTTTCTGCAGCCACTGAGTGGGCAAAAAATTATAATCCACATTAATTATTGCATAATTATTCATGTACATTTATTGTTATAGAGAATGGTTAAACAGTTATTGCCAACATAGTAAACACTGTGTTACAAGATGTGACTTTTCTTTAGATCTGACAAGTCACAAATACATTGATACTGAACGTATTAGAAAAATGTTACAGAACAACAACTAAAGCTTTATTAAAGGTCCATACAGTCTAAAGACAAATGTAAAGGCAGATGTTAAAGGTCCTTACAGTGCAAAAGGTACCTTTAAGGTCCATCCAGTCTAAAGGTTTAAAAGTCCATACTGTGACACTCCATGTCGCCAGCATTTGTGTTTCTCCCTGTCTGTGCTTCCTCTTGTGTCACCTACCCTGAGTGTCTTTGCTACTTGTGTCCTAATGGAGGCATGTCTACTAGAACAGCTCAGTGACACACCTGCATCCAATAACCCATCACCTGTAGTATTTCTACCTTGGTCTCTCCTCCACTCATCGCCAGATTGTTCTGCCTGCCACAGTGGTAGATGCATTCTCGTTATTTTTGTGAATTGAGTCTTTTTGTAACCATGTCACTAAAGAAAAAACTCTGAACATAACACATACAGTCTCAAGGCAGATGTTAAAAGTCCATACAGTCCAAAGGTTTAAGGTCCACGCAGTCTAAAGGTAGACCTCCAGGCGATCTTTGATTATAAAGCAGGTCTAGGTTCTGTATTAATACCGTGAAAGTATCAAAGGTCTCAGTCCACAGAGAAATGCTTATAGAGTGATTTCAGAAACTGGGCCCTAAAACCAGCCGTCAGGACTTCTGGGACTTTGTGAGCTTACAACAAAGCAGTCACTGCCCTCAGGTACACCCCCTAAGCCCTGTCCACCAGGATCCTCCATCAGACCTTGAAGAATTTGGCTTCTCTGGGTTCCCTGAGCATTCTGCCTTATCTGCCTTATTTTTATTGGCTCACTCACTGTCACTGACTCACTGACAGCCAATCAGAATCAAAAATGTTTTGTGCTTCTGTTCCGGCTCTTTAGCCACAGAGTGAACTGTCACATTAAAGTAGCATGTTATGGTGCTAATTAGTTTTTTGCTTTCTATTGGCATGTTTTTTTCATCAATTATAAGAGATGACTGTATGGGCTGCTGACAAATGTTGAAAACCCTACTACTTCAGTTGTTCTGTGTGACTGAACTGAACTGAAAGCCAAGATGCTCTTGTAAAATTCTCTGGATGGAGCTTAAATCACGGGAGGAGCCAGTGGAGCAGGAGATATAACTTCAAATCAGAACCATCTGCTTCACTCGCCTGTTGAACAGGGCTTAAACCTGGGACAAAGCTGAAGACTGAATATACTGAGCAGAAACTTTAGCACCGAGTAAAAACACAACACTCTGAACTACTGCACACTGACCTTGTACAACCTGTGGCCTTCATTTTATCCTTACAGACAGTTGAGTCAAATTCTGCCACTATTAGTGAATGGATTTGTGAGTTAAAGCCAGAAACCTGTTTTGTGAGGTCATGGTGACCTTGACCTTTGACCAACAAATTCTGATTAGTTAATCCTAGAGTCCAAGACAGTGCTTGTTGACTTGAGGTAAGCATTAAGATCATCTTATAATTATTAACTATTACCATGTTTCTTTTTTATTTGATTTTTGAAAATAAATAAAAAGAAATCAAGAAAATTTCAAGAAAACATGGAATGAACAAACCTGAATCAAACAAAAATACTGATTATTATTGAAATCATCTCCTCTAGTCTATTTTTTCTATAAAACCAGATTCAGTGTTCAGTGTGTTTGGGTGAATACATTATGAACATTTCATTGATCATTTCATTATTTAGCAATATTGATTAAATTTGATTCAGACAGTTCAGACACTGAGAGGGAACCTACTTTAGGTCGTGTGTCTCCTTATCATATGACGCAACAGTGCGTGAATCCTACCTATGCTGGTCTCACAAGGTCCCTTGTGGATCTGGGTGATGCCGGACAAGCCCTGCTGCAGGGCCTGCCTGCTGCTTGCCTTCAGGTGACACACGTTACCGTAGGTCATCCCGTCGCTGCCGCACACTTCCTGGGTGAACTTGCACTGACAGAGCCCCTCGGAGAGCCGCTTTCCTGCTTTGCACTCCAGCCCATCCCCACACGGCAGGTCGTCCCTGCGGCCGCACGGCTCCCCCTCCCCCAGGGCGCACACCAGGCAGCAGTTGCAGCGGTCCGGCACGTAGCCGCTGGGGCAGCTGGGGCTCGGACAGGTACTCACATCGCACCGCGTGGGACACGAGGGTCTGGGCTCAGCGCGAGCAGACTGCTCCACATACAGGAGCAGAGCTGCGTAGAGGAGGATCTGCATTGTTCCAGGAGGATTTGGGACTGAGAGAAGCTACAGAGGTTTAAGCGGAGATCATGTTCCCGCTGCTCCTCATTGGATAATTTACATGGATGTTCCCGCGCGTATCGATGCATCCAGAGCATCAGGAGTCCTGACTGCCGGTAGGGGGGGAAAGCGGCCCCTCCTGGAGGCGTGGCCACGGAGTTCAGACTTCTGGGTCATAGAACTAGTCTTTAAAATCATATTCCACCTCATAACTCACTTCACCATCCAGCAGGGACAGATCAAAGATCCAGTTGTCAGACTCAAACATGGCCACCTGATCAAACATTTCCTCATTTAAAAGGAGACAATATTTTAGACATTTAGACAAAACATGGAGCAGGTTAATAGAGACAAACGAAGAGGAGCACTGAGTCCTGGCTGCTCAGTTTCAGAAGTCGGAATGTAAAACACTACCCATGTTTTAAAACTGTACATCAGACATTTGTCTCAGTTACTCAGACCAACAAAAATGTAGACTAAATCTGTCTGGTAATTACACATCTCATTTAAAGAAGATCACATAATATTGATTTGAATGGACAAGTTCAGATCAGGGAGATTTATGTATTATATATATAGTATAATATATACTAATACTATATATAGTATATACTAAGTATAGTATATACTTAGAGTTTTCTTTTATGTAGAACACAGACACAATTTATCTATTTCATTTCATATGATGAATAGAACATGTAAATATATAAGTCAATGAGAGGCTGATAAAATAACTTGTATATTGTATTTTCCTATGTCTTAAAATTACTATTGCATCTGTTGTGCTGTGAGACTGAATGATTGTTTTATGTATTTTGAACAAAACACTTGTGATTTGGCTGCTCAGCTTGGGGACAGTTACAGTAACGTCACTGAAAAAAAATATTTTCACCCCTTTCAAATGTTACATGTTTTAATCAAGCTTATTTTATAGAAATTTGTGTTATTGTTGTTGTTTAATTCCACATACAATACTGTGCAAATATTTGAGGCAGGTGTGAAAAAATGCTTTGAACTCAGAATGCTTTCAAAAATGGAAGTGTTAATAGTTTAATTTCAATTAACAAAATGCAGTGAATGAATAGAAGAAAAATCTAAATGAAATCAGAATTTGCTGTGACCACACTTTGCCTTCAAACCAGCATCAATTCTTCTCATTTCACTTGCACAGTTTTTGAAGGAGCTCGGCTGGTAGGTTGTTCCAAACATCTTGGAGAATAAACCACTGATCTTCTGTGGATGTAGCCGTCCTCAAATCCTCCTGTCTCTTCATGTAATTCCAGACAGACTCTGATGTTGAGATCAGGGCTCTGTGGGGGCCAAACCATCACTTCCAGGATGACTTGTTCTTCTTTGTGCTCAAGATAGTTCTTAATGACATTGGCTGTATGTTTGGGGTCATTGTCCTGCTCCAGAATAAATTTGGGGCCAATCATATGCCTTCCTGATGGTATTGCATGATGGATAAGGATAGTTTATTAATATATAAAAAAGAACTTCGTAAAACCAGAAGCACATATTATTCATCTTTAATAAAAACAACCCCAGGTTCCTTCTCAACACTGTAGCCAGGCTGACCAAGAACCATAGTGCTGTTGAGCCATGCATCCCTCCGACTCTCAGCAGCTATGATTTCCTTAATTTCTTGATTGAAAAGATTGTGAATATTAGAGCAAGGATTGCCAATGATAGACCACAGATTGTAGTGCCTATAGAAGCATCTCCCAGACTTGATGCATACCTTGACAGCTTCTCCCCCATTGACCTGTCAGACTTAACTTCTGCAATTACGTCTTCTAAATCAGCCACATGTCTACTTGATCCAGTCCCAAAAGACTGCTCAAGGATGTCTTCCCCTTAGTTAACACCTCTATACTGAACCAGATCAATCTTTCCTTAGTCACAGGTTATGTGCCACAGGCCTTTAAGGTGGCAGTTATTAATCCCTTACTTAAAAAGCCTTCTCTAGATCCAGGTGTGTTAGCAAATTATAGGCCCATATCCAACCTTCCCTATATCTCCATGAGCACCTGCACAGCAACGAACTGTTTGAAGCTTTCCAATCTGGATTTAGAGAACACCATAGCACTGAAACAGCACTGGTAAAAGTCTCTAACGATCTTCTTATAGCTTCTTACAGAGATCTTGTCTCTATACTTGTACTTCTGGACCTCAGTGCTGCATTTGATACCATTGACCACAGCATTCTGCTGCAGAGACTAGACCATGAAATCGGAATTAAAGGCTCTGCCCTAAAATGGTTTAAATCATACTTATCCGATAGGTTTCAATTTGTTAATGTTAACAATGACAATTCAGAGTACAGCAGAGTTACGTATAGCGTGCCACAGGGCTCAGTTTTAGGGCTAATTCTTTTCATTCTTTACATACTCCCATTAGGCGATATAATCCGGAAACACTCGATCAACTTCCATTGCTATGCAGATGATACCCAGCTCTACTTATCGATAGAACCAGATGATAAAAGCCGCCTCATCAATCTGCAAGACTGCCTAAAAGACATCAAATCCTGGATGTCCTCTAACTTCTTCGACTAAACTCAGACAATACAGAGGTCATTGTGTTTGGACCTAAACATCTCAGGGACACCTTTTCTACGCAGATTGCTAATCTAGATGGCATCACCCTGAACTCAAGTATGACCGCAAGGAACCTTGGAGTAATATTTGACCAAGACCTTTCATTCAGCTCACACATAAAACACGTGACTAGGACTGCCTTTTTTCACCTGTGCAGCATAGCCAAAATTAGGAATATTCTCTCTCAGAGTGATGCTGAGAAACTAGTCCATGCATTTATCACCTCTAGGCTGGACTACTGTAACTCTCTGTTGTCAGGATGTCCGAAAAACTCTCTAAAGAGTCTGCAGTTAGTCCAGAACGCTGCAGCAAGGATATTGACAGGAGTTAGTAAAAGAGAACACATCTCTCCCACTTTAGCTTCTCTCCATTGGCTTCCTGTAGGATATCGAGTCGACTTCAAAATCCTTCTGCTGACTTATAAAGCTCTTAATGACAAAGCTCCATCCTATTTGAAGGACCTCATAGTCTCTTATTATTCTTCCAGAGCACTTCGCTCCCAGCATGCAGGTCTGTTAGTGACTCCCAGTATCTTTAAAAACAGACTGGGAGGTCGACGCTTCAGTTATCGGGCTCCTTTACTGTGGAACCAACTCTCTCCATGGGTCAGAGAGGCAGACACTCTAACTACATTTAAGACTAGGCTTAAAACCTTCCTCTACGACAGAGTGTTTAGTTAGGGCTGGTTCAGGTAGCTCTGAACCATTTTTATGCTGCTATAGGCTTAGTCTGCTGGGGGACACATCAGGTTACATGGAACTCTCTCCTCTCCTCTCCTCTCCTCTCCTCTCCTCTCCTCTCCTCTCCCACACTTTAAATGATCATTTTCATTATCTGCTGCACCTTGTAGTTTGGCCTTGGTGTCTCACTCTCTCTCTATTTGTGTTTCCACAGATCCACTGAAGCTCCATCTCTCTCCAACAACAAGGAACCTCCACCATGCTTTAATGTTGCCTGCAGACAATAATTATTGTACCATTATTGTAAGATGGCACTGCTGGATAGCTTCTGATTTTAAAGGGAAATAAGCTTGATGTGTTTTGCTGCACTAAGTTTCCTTGGCCGACCACTGTGACTACGATTCTCAGTGTTGCTCGTTTCTTTGTGCTTCTTCAAAAGATCTTGAACAGCACATCTTGAAACCCCACTCTGCTTTGAAATCTTTGTCTGACCTGTGACATGAAACTGTCTTCCTCAACTTCACCTTGGAAGCAGAGTTTGGCTGTTCCTCACCCAGTTTTAAGCCTCCACAGCTCTTTCTGTTTCAGTTAATGACTGTGTTTCAACCTACATGTGAAATTGATGATCATTAGCACCTGTTTGGTATAAGTGGTTGATCATACCTGATTATAATTCTACAAAATGCCTGGCTTTGATGCTGGTTTGAATGCAAAGGGTAGAAACACCAAATATTGATTTGATTTAGATTTTTTGCTTCAGCATTTTTTCACACCTGCCTAAAACTTTTGCACATTATGGTATATACTTTAATTAATTCTAACATAAACAGCATATTACAACACTTTAAATTTTCAGGTTCAGGTCTTCTACCTCAGTTGACATCTGTTCCAGATGAAGGGAGGTGTTACTGGCCAGTGACTAAATTTAAGATTATTAAGTCTCTTGCCCTTTAGTTGTGAGTCACTGGGTCACTTTAGTCACTAAGTCTCTTCTATGACAGACAGAGATGTCTGTTGTGTATAAAATAATACTGTGCTGTATAACAGGGCACTATAATAAAACATTTGACAAGTGAGACTGATTCCAATGCTGTCAGTGAAACAATTGGTTAATGTACAGTCGTGAAAAAGTATGCAATTTTTAGCCTTTTCAACATATTTGAACATTTGATCCTCTCTGAAACAATGCCAACAATAAAGTTGATATACTCCTGATATACTAAGCTGATATACAAATTTAACTAAAAAACAAAAAAACAGATTAGTTAAAAAGGAAAAGTGTCTGTTGTTGTTTGTGTATAGCACCTTCTTTTGAAGGAATTGTTTCTAAGAGAATCAAATATGTGCTTGTCCAAATATGTCACAAAAGCCAAAAAATTCCACTGGATGTAACTCTATACTGGAGTTACAGTAAAGGTCAACATTTAAGAAAATCTGCTCAAAGCTTCATGTCACCAGACACATGAAATATGTCTTTGCCCTGTCCCTCATGATATGGATGCCTTGCCAGCATAGCATTGAAGCTCAAAGACACACCTTGGGTCAAAGAATATAGATAAACACTTCAATGCACAAATGTAGCAAGAAAAAAAATCTCTGTTGTGTTAAACAGATGTATTACTAAAAATTGTGGTTGATTGCAGCAAAGCCTACACTTTTTATTAATCATTCACTTTTAAATTTTAACACAATAAATATAGAATATCATCAGATTTAGCTTTAGAGATATGGGGAACAGCGTATCATTAAAGTTAATTTAAATTTGTACTAATTAAACAATTTAATTGATCTGAATAAGTGCAAATAAAATGTTAATAGCAAATATCATATATTTAAGTACATTCTACATAGGTTTAATTGGAATTACTAAGGAAATTAGACACAAATTTATTCAAAGTATTTGAGAAATAATTACTAATATTTATTATTTGAATTTACTTAAAAATTATTAGTACAATCATCATAAAAAATATATGTGGATTTAGATTAATTTATTTTGTGCAACCACTTACCTTAATAAAATTAAGTAAATGCTAGTTGAAGACATTGAAGATGCTAACCATGTCACTTAGTCGCAACACAGCAATAAGTCAAACTAATTAAAGTTTAACTAATTAATGCAAACTCTCATAACAGCTTGACAAAATACAGCTCATTCCCCTTTCTCCACAAATGCAGCAGCAGATGTCAAATGTGTCTGTCTTCTGAACTGAAATGGGTCTACTGAGCATGTGAAGTAAGTGTCATCGTGTTAGCTTGTTAGCATGTTTCTCAATATCACAATCTTCATCCTCACAAAAAACTGGGATGTCATGTTGGATGACCAGTCAATCACGTTACTTCATAACATCAGGAAAATCAGGTCTAACCTCATTCAGTCCTCCACCCAGCTCCTGATCAAGGCCTTTGTTTTCTCTCACCTCGACTACTGCAGTCCTCCTTTGGCAGGTCTTCCTTTGTGCTCAGTGAAACTCTCACAGATGGTCCAGAATGAGGCAATTGGTCTGGTCTTCAATCAGCCCAAAAGTCTACATGATTCTATACACTGGCTACACATGTTCCATGAATCAAGTTCAGACATCTAATGCTCCTTCAGAGAAACTTCAGTCATTCAGCCCTATGAGTCCAGACTGTTCTTGTCTGTGGCTCTGATGATGAACCAGCTCCTGAAGTCTATCAGAGCAGGGACGTCCTTCTGTCTTCAAGAAGCTCCTGAAGACTCAGCTCCTCATGCCTAACTGGGACTTTGTTGCCCTTTCTTATCTGATCTCCTGTTCTACTACTGAAAATTGGACTGATGTCCTCACTAAGACTCACTGTGGATACAAGGCTCTGAAACATGATGAAATGTAAATGTAATATAAGCAGTAAAACTAGATTCTGGTTGATCTTTGGTCAAATCAACTAATGGCACTGATACTGGTTTTTGGTTATTGTTGCCTTTGAGGTACTTCTTCAGTTTGTGGTAAGTTAAGTTTCCCAGTGGTTCACTGTGGGTTTCCTGGTTTTTTTGGGGTTTTTTTTTGTTTTTTTTGTTTTTAGCCTGGTTCATTATTTCATTTATTGTTACTTTGTGAAACCCCTGGATTTTAACCAGGAACGTAACAGACTGTGTGAACCTCCTCCACACACAGAGCCAACTACCAACCTGTGCCAGCAATAACCTCCTCATCAAACACTTCCCACTCCCTCATTTCACCTCACATTTCCTGCTAAACACAGTCCATAGCTGGCTGCCAGCTAAAGACTGACACATGTTTCACGCCTGTGGAAGAGAAAATACCTGCCCTGTATTCTTCATCCACACACATCTCAGACAGACAACCAAACAAACCTATCACAAAACTGTTAACCTGATCCAACAAGTCCTCCAGCCTAAACCATGTACCGCTGATCTTCTGACAAGAGCCAGTTGTGGCTCATAAAGAGCTGCTTCCACAGACCTGCACCAGGCTTCTCATTGGACAGCCTGGTCTCATCATATCATGCCTGGACGGCCAACTGAGAACATGTCCCAGAAAAGGCTGCACTAGTCATCTAAAGGCTTCATTCTTGAAGCAGCATGGGATCATGGGAGTTGTTGTCCCCTCCTGGTCTGATTCCATCAGGGTCAGGGTCAGGTTTTTAACTGGAGCTGGATTCTCTACAGTGGTCTCCACCTCTCCACAACAAAAAGAGCAGCTGATTCTAACAGTTCTACAGAGCTGAAAAGCACTGAGGTGGAAAAGTGGATCTAAAACATCAAACTGTATTTCTGTCAGACACACACGAGAGAGAAGAGATGATGTCATCTGCAGAGTTGCCCAATGAGCAGGAGCATCACCATGATGAATGTGAGTCAGACAACATATAGAACACAACTCTACAACACATAGAAGACAACTCAACACGTAGAAGACAACTCAAAAAGATGTAGAACACAACCCAACAACTTGTAGAACCCAACTCAACGACATGTAGAACACAATTCACCAACATGTAGAACACACTAATTGAACAACAATAATTGTACATCAATTCAAACATCCCATGTTATAGCATATCATTCACATGTCATTAACAGTAGCAATGAAGAACAGTAAACCTGCTGAACCAGCAGGTTTTGATTGGTCCATATTTAAACCTTTGATTTCCTGTGGGGTCAGTGTTTGACTGTGACCTGTTGGTGGATCTTTTCAGACAAATGCTATCAGTTCTCATATCCCATTGTTCCAGCAGTGGACCAGTAGAGACACATGCAGCTGTGCCTGGTGTCTCTGTAGTGGGTTCAATCTCTGTGCACTCTGCTTCCTTTTCTCTTTCTTTCCAAAACATGAAGTCATTCATTCTTGGCTGCAGAATGGGGGTATGAGGACATGCTTTCATTATCATCCCCTTGTAAGGGCAATTTGAACTGAGCAGACCATGCAACACTCTTTCATTCCAGATACTTGTGGTGGTTGGGTCCCTGCATGAGGTAGAAACAGAGCAAATGTGGTGGGCGACGCATTTATCTTCAGATCACTATTTTGTTATCAACATATCTCAGATGTTTGTTTTTCTCCAAAAAAGTGGAGGCGATACTGACAATTGCCCCTTAAATTGTGAACCATGGTTAAGTCAGAGAGTATGTCATGTTTTTTTAACAACAACTAACATACAGAGGATTATATGAAATGTGCAATGTAATATATAGAATAAAAACATATGTAAAAATACATATGAAACCCTTTAAAAATTAAGACATTTCCCATATTAACATATAATGAGTATATATGCTTCCATCTTCTATCCGTCAGTATATGTTGACATTATAAATTACATTATAAATAGTGTCCCCCTAACCCTAACCCTAACTCTGAGACTCACTCCAGACTGAGAAGACACATTTTTTAAATTAATAAGAAAACGACCAGATTGTGAAGCCACAACACAACAGCAGGGAAATTCAGAATGAAGGCATGGATGTGTGTAATTCCTAAAGAGATGTTGGCTCCATAAACACTAAACTACAAACTTACTGATGAACTGAGAGAGACAGAGTGGGCCCAGGTAGAAAGAGCTCTGCCCCCCAGGTACCGTCAGCACAACAAATCCAGATGAAGCTGACATAACTTCCTGTCATCTCCATATTGACCAGAACAGACTCATAGGTCTTTATTTTTATTTATATTTTATTAAGTATTGGAACGCTCATCCTGATATTTAGAGTCAGTCTTTGGACTCAGAATCTATGTACATCTTGATGAGACCTCTATTCTTCTCAGCCGGTGGTTTGACTGAACTTTTTCAGTTCTCCCAGTTTGATGGGTGTCCTCCCATCTGAGAGTCCCAGCTCCTCCCATAGCTGGATTCAGACCAGGACTCAGAGCAGACCACTTCAGTCTTGGCTGCTAGTTGCAGTTCTTGGTGGTTGTGGTGAAATCCCTCTAGCTCTTAATGGTCTCTGCAGTTGTGTTTTATTCTTGTTGCTGCTCATGTTCATCCCCCCAATGAGAGATGGTAACTTTGTTAAGATTTGGCGCTATATAAATAAAATTTATTTGAATTTGAATTTAGAACCTAACCAACAGGTGAGAACCAAACCAACAAGTGAGAACCCACACACCAGATAGATAAAGGTGATGTGTCATAACTGAATCATCAGAACTCTGCTTTAAAAAGTGAAGAGAGATGACCTCACTCTGCAAAAATTTTCAACCCCCCCCTCCCACACACACACACACACACACACACACACACACACACACACACACACACACACACACACACACACACACACACACACACAGAGGGCTGTTTTTAACCCTCACTTCACTCCAAGGGGCTGCTGTTCTCAGAGGGGAGGCAGACTCCATGGATCAGCGACAGTCCAGGTTTATTTGAACAGACATGAATGTAGCTGACCGACACATACGTTTTTTCACCCAGTTGTGGGTGTGTTTATTTGAAAGTCTGTCATGTGTGGAGACACAGGCCTCATTGTTTAGCAGGAACACTGAGGGATGATTCTCCTCCCATGCATCTGCTGAGCACCATGATCGAGTAACCACTGTAAACCTGGACCTGATGAATAAGGGAAGTGTGGAAAGTCGTACTGCTTCACATGTGGTGGATCTCTGAGTCCTGAAGGGTAATTGGGTGGAGAGTGCAGTATGGATCATTAAAAATCTGCTCCTGCACCAATTATAGTCTTGTATGATCTGGATCAGAGCTCCTGGGGTAGGTTGTGGCTCAGTTGTTGTGGAGCCAGTTACCCCCTAATTACACCTGGATACCTGTCTGCATGTGGACCCGATGTTTCAGTGTGTGTGTGTGCGTGAACTGTAATGTGCAGCTCTTTGGTGGTGACCTGCTGTATGAACGTGGGCCATTGCTCAGTGTATGGTACAGACAAGAGTGATACCTCCTCATGATTCAGAGGCAGCTGGTGAACACTGGGACAGAGTGTGTTGCTTTCAGCCAGTGAACAGCATGTGAACTACACCTTCATTAAAGACCTACAACATGTGCTCAGATTGGTTAGAGGAAACACACTTCACTGCACAATGCATTATACATTTCCACTGGGAAATAAATACAAATGTAAATAACCTTTTAAATGAAAGGATCTTGGTGTTTTTTTTTCTATATGAAACTATATTAGTGTTTTGTTGCTGTTTTAGTTCAGTCCTGATTGTTACCACTGTAATACAAATTGCTGTGTGGCAGTGTTTGGCCTCTGTACTGTTTTCAAATGGGTCGTGAGGTGGAAATGGTTAGGAACTGCAGCCTCACACCACATGTTACTATAAAAGTAATGCTTCACCACCCATCACTGGTGTCTTGGTTACCTCTGACCTTTCATACAGCCAAAGTGCTCATAGGGTGTGAGAGTGAAAACTTTCTCAGCCACTTCACTCATGTCTACCTCACAGTTAGTTAGTTAGTCATTTTTAATGTACTTTCTTCATCCTGATCAGGTTATGGAATCAACTGAATATGAGATTTTGCACATTACACACGAGAATATAAGTTTAACAGTCTGACGCAGAGGAGCTGACTGTGCAGAAATCTGACCACCTGTGAAATCTTCATTATTTTAAACATTTCCATTATCACTGTTACTTTACACTGGACAGGTCGACATGAAGTCAACCTGTCAGATGGAAAGACACTGTGGTTTCTCATAGATTCATTAAGACTTGACAGATAAAACAGTGAAGAAGTAGTGAAATAGAGCAGAGTGAGAAAATATACCTAGAGACTCTTTATTTCAGCAAAAACATCAGTCTGAGAGGAGGCTGAAGTCATTTAGTGGTTTAGTCAGTGCTGAACAATAATGTAGAGTAAATGCACTTAACACAGGTCTGCTGTGCTTTCATGAATATACTGTAGATATCAGTCATGCAAAGAGTTTGATCAAAGAGAAAAGAAAGAATCAAAAGAGAATAGCTCAAAGACTGAATTTCAAATCAGTTAATATAACAAATGCACCCGAACTATGATAAATGTAAAGTGTAGCCGGCTGCACTGTTGTTAACCACGGAAAGAAGCAGGAGAGTGTCCTCTGTATGCAACCATTACATATGTGCCAGCTGATCAGTGTCACTGAGAAACTTCATGGTGGTATGTTAATGTATGTTGGTGTCCAGCACAGATCTTTACTGGAGCAAATTGAGTTTTATTTAGCTGTTCATATAATCTAGCATTTCTGAGCTCCTTCTTCTTTTGTGACAGTTGGGAGGAATGATAGGTGGGTGAAGAATAATTTTTAAGTATGGGTATCTTTTCAGAAAAATAAAATTAAAGAGGGAAAAACCTTCAATATCACCATCACTTGAATATTAGATATCATCTTTGTCACTTTGTAAAACCTCTTTTGAAATAACAGATGATTAGTTGAAGGTTTTACTTCTTTTCTGCTGTTATGACATTTAACTATTTTTTTTTATAAGACCTCCATGAACATTAATGTTAAATCTTGTGCATAACAAACATTTAGTCAAGTGTGGAAATCTCAATTTTTTCATCTCCACACAAATTACACTCCCCTCCTCAGTCTGCTGGAGTTTGACTTTATCCTCCAGCAGAAGAGAAATTTAGTTGGAGAATTTCCCAGTGGCCTTGTCCTGTGTGATGCTGCTGTGATGCATATCAGGTGCGATGTTGATCCTCCTCACGTTCAGCTCTGCAGCGAAACCCCTTGCCTTCTGGTAAAAGAAGAGTGACAGCTCCCTGTCTATGAGGAAGTTGTGGTAGATGGTGGCGAGGCGTGTGCACAGCTGCAGCTGAGATCTCTTGTTGCCCAGGTCCATGGCTGCAGCCAGGGCCAGGTGGTAGTAGCCTGCAGCATCAAATGGGTCCTGGGGACAGAAAAATTATATCTGGTCATATTATTGTTTTATTTCACACAAACACATAATTTACAATGACATTACAGTGACAACAAATGCATGAAGCTAAGTGAGGCCATAGTTACATTATTTTGAGATCACTAATTTGTATTTGAGTGATTGCATTTATATTAATACTAAAGAAAATGATATAATTTAAATGACGTAAAGCTGAGCTGCTGTAGAATTTAACCTCCAGTGCTGAGGAGAATAGAAATCTTTCATGAGTGAGTCCCCATTTTGTTTGTCGTGTGCACAGGTGTAAAGATGTGACATCCTTCAGTCTGAACCAATCATCGTCAAGTCCACAGAACCTGGAGCTGATTGGACAACACCGAGCTGATAACTGTTGAAGCTATCTAACTATCACAGGTACACAACAAACAGCTCCAGCCAGGGTTCTGCCAAGCACCAAACACAGAGGGAGAGAAAGAACAGAAAAAGCAGAATAATATAGTGAGATCACGACAAAAAGACTAACAGAGAACAGGGACTCACTGAGGGTGGAGAGGAACACTTTGATATCCCTGTGTGTAGGTATCTAATTTTTCTTTGACAAAATCAGAAATGAGTTGGAATTCTACTCTGATGTATAGGGACTAATTAATACTTGAAAGAGTTCAGGACTTTAGACTTTAGGACTCTGGACTTCTTAAGTTTGGGACTTGTTGGTCCTGACTTAGAACCTGATGGTCTTGGCCTGGGGCAAGACTCTGGACTCGGTGCACACACAATAACTCTTCATTCTCTCAGCACTCACTTTATCCCATGACAACAAAATAACAAACTTCCTCTCAATCTGACCCTCAGGCCTCAGTCTGACCCTAAATCTGACCCTCAGGCCTCAATCTGAACCCCTGGATGAACACTGACTGCTTCACAGACTAACGCAGTGCAACATGTACCTCATGTGTGCTGAGTTGTTGTTTTCCAAAGATTCAAGTGTGTTACTGTGTTTTCACAAGAACCAAAGTGAGTCATTTGTTCTTTCTTGATAAACAAGTGAAAGTTAAACAGCTTGGTTCAGCTCTGCACTGAGCTGCTCCTGGACCATTAGAGAGTACCTCAGACCAGGAGCCATGGCTGAGGAGCTCAAGCTAGACAAGAGGAAACAAGCTACAACATTAACTATTGTCAATATGACAAACATGAAGTCAAACCTGAGCATCAAGAACCTCACAAAATGATGTTGGAGTGAACTCACCTTCAAGTCATAGAATATGATGTCCCCCAGTGTCCTGTAGACCCTGACATAAAACAGAGTCTCCTCATCAAACTGCAGAGGTGTTGGACACAGGGTCAGGGTCTTCAGGTAATAGTGTTCAGCAAGTTCGTACTGCTCCAGTCGGTGGTACAGAGAGGCCAGGCGGTGGTAGGCCACCCGCTCATTCAGACACTCCCCTATGTAGATCCAAACACAGAAGACGGTAGGAGACACTAATTCAGTCAGACAGATGATTTCATAAAAGTTTCAGGTTGATACATCAGCTCAGAGCAACAAATACTGAGTTGCCCTTAAATCAGAAGAAGATTCCTACTGGTTTTGGTTACCTGACCTCAGATATCCTGGCCTTATTGATCCATACACACCTACTGACCCTTCTAGTCTCATCAGGGGCTGAAGCCTTTATATTTTTGTTTAGTGTTTCCAGTAAGATAAACTCTAAAATGATCTATAACAGCTAAATCATCAGCATGGTGTTTAGCCCTGTGAACATCCCTGGATTTGGGGGGTTTAGTCCTCCCTGCATCAAGCATCAGGTCTGAGGCTGAGCCTTGATTCAGTGTTTGTGCAATGATCTGATTTAGTCTTCTGATTTAGTTCTTTTGTCACTGTATTTCAAACTCCTCCCTCTAGAGCTGCTGAGTAACTTAAATGTCTGTATCGAGAAAGACCTTGATCTGATCCAGGACTATCCAAAGGTTCTTATCGGGACCAGGCTGTGACGTGCAGGTAGTGATGATATCACAAAGCTCAGCTAACTGTCACATGCTTCTATGTACAGTCTGTATGTACAATTAGTCCACATGGTTTAAACCTGAAGTCAACGCGACACAAACAGAGAAGTTCCATCTTTGTTGAGGTGCTTTCTCGTACCCTGAGCGATGCTGATGTCCAGTGCAGTCTGAGCAAACTCGATGGCGTCCCTGTACAGCTGAAGACTGAGCATCACCTCAGTCAGTTTGTTACACAGCCTCAGTCTGGTGTGAATGCTGCCACTCTTCACTGCAATAGGCAGAGCTCGGTCCTGCGCACAGGGGTCATTCTGGTTTACTTCAACTTATACAGTCTTATGTCTGTAGCTGTGTAGGTTGGAGTTTGATTCAGACTGTACCCTGTAGAAGGTGATAGCTTTGTCTCTATCCTTGCAGCTGTTGAAGAAAATGTCTCCTGCAGTTTCCAGCAGCTTCAGGATGAACCTAGTGTCTCCTGTGCTCAGAGCGACATCCTGAGCTACCTAACACACACATCAACAGAAAAACAAGGTTTTATTCTGATATTGTTATCGTGATAACAGATGGCTATCTGATATTGTTTAAATGAAATCTGTTAGATTTTTATTGGATCACTCAGTCAAACAGTCAGCCAATCAGAAAAGAGGATCAGATCCCCTCTCCTGATGAATGACTGACCTGTTGTTACTAGAGCTCCAGAGAGAAGCCTGAGGGAACAGATGTAAAACTACACTAAGATGGTTTTTAGTTCTTAAAACCACAAATATATCTTCTTATGGATAACAACTCTTTAAAATGAAAGAAGTGAAGAGAAGTGCAAGTATGGACCTTCAATGTAAAACTAACTATGGATCTTTAATGTAAAATATGGATGTTTAATTATAAAATATGGACATTTCATATAAATGAGCTTGTGTGGGAAAAAACTTAAAACTCAACAGTACAGGAAACGCTGAGAAATGCTGAGAAAAGCTGCTCTCACACCTGAACGTAAGGGTCCACCAGCTCAGTCTGGCCCAGCAGGTGGTAGATCTTCCCAGCCTGCAGCCAGCCGTAAGCCTCCTTCTCCCTGCAGCCCAGGTCAATGAAAATACCCAGACTGCTCTTGGTGTAGTCTAGAGCTGCCCTGTATGCCCTGATGACAATCACATACTGAGATTATTGCTCTGAACTTAAACTCATTGTGAACACCAGCAAACTAACAGCTGCAGCAAACACACACACACCTCTCTGTGCCCAGGGTGAGGTAGAGCTGGCTGATGACCTCCAGGACGTCCCCCTCCTGTCCTCTGTCCCCTGATTGTCTCAGAAGCTGGACCTGGTGCTGGTTGTAGATGAGACATTGGGCCTGGTCCAGACTCTCACACCCGTACAGACAGCACAGGTCTCTGGTTGCAGTGAGTTGACCTGGCAACGAGCAACACTCAGCTTCAGATCATTCAGTAACTGTAGCATCTACAGGAGTATAAAACATGAGCAGTGTAGGGTGACATGAAGACCCACAGTCAAACAGATTATCTTTGATGGCCAGCAGCAGAGCCCACTCGTAGCATCCTTTCCCATAGTGCAGCTGCTGCTGCGTCACATAGTGATGCCCCAGCTTCAACAGCACTGTGATGAAGCTTGCCTTGTGACCTTCTGCATCCAGCTCTGAGAACAGCTGCACAGCCTCAGTCAGATACCTCTGTGCCAACCCTTTAGCTCCAGCCTTCAGACACAGCAGTCCTTCATTAGGATAAGGAAGTCACACTGTCACCTAACAGAACTGAAGTCCACTGGAACAACCATCTGTCATGAAGCCCATGTGGTCTTACCCAGGTTAGCCTGAGCTACAGCCCAGTTTGGCAGGTCCTCATACTCCTGGCAGATGTTGACAGCTGCCTGGTAGCTCTCCGCTGCCCTCTGGAGATTGCCCATACATCGAAGAGCCACACCACGCATGTTGAGGACAACACCTTAATGAGCAGTTAGACACATGTACTTTGACTTTCGTGACACAGCCTGGTGTGTAAATGATTACTCAGTGTGTTCACATAATGAAGGAGCAGATTGAGGTTTTGAGACATAAACTAATTCACAGGATTGATACCAGTCTTACACAAGTGACTCAACTGAGCCAGGACATGGTTAGCTTAGCTTGGCTAGCCTGCTTACATTCAGGAGTACAGCTGGTAACACATATTCTAAACTTGTGTCATTGAGCAATGCAAAGACAGACATAAAGACAGTGTGTGCATTATAATGGGGAGTCATGTGCTGAACTCCTGGCTGGTTAAGTTGCCAGGTTTGATATCTGGTCCCATTGCCTAAATGCTTTAGAAGGGAGCTTCAGTGCTTCCTACCTTATCTCCTTTAGCATACGAAACTGGACCTTATTTTAATGGCTCGATTTTCTTTTTTCAACATTGCAAACTGTTTGTTTTATGTTTGTGGTTAGAAAAGGAGGCTTTATCATCCATGTGTCATTAGTGAAGTAGGTTTAAAGAAATTATAGTGGAAGTACAGTCATTGTCATTTCCTAAGTCCTTGTGAACTCCCATTGATCTCATCATGTTTTAGATTCTGGTTGAGGAGAAGTGTAGATTATCACTGTAATATTTACTATACTGTACTGGTGGACAGACAAACTGCTTGTTCACCCTGAAACAGCTGCAGATTACTCTTTTGTTACTGTTGAGACCGTAGCAGCAGCGACACCATCGTAAACGCTTCCTGAGAACAAGCTTTATTTTTTTTTAACCTTAGTGTTTGTGTTGTTGTCATTTGTTCAGTTTGTCGCTGATCTTTCCGCACTGCGCGCACTGTTCTTATAATGTGACGTTCACTGATGTGCACAATGATATGAAGGATGGAATAAGCAGAGAACCAGACAGGCTTTAGGCACAGAGAACTGTGTCCACATACAAGATATTGCAGGTTATTGCAATCTAATGAGTGGTTTCTTAATAACTACAGCTGTAGAATTATTTTTAGGTCTGTCATATAACCATAGAAACCCACTGACCTTCCTGGGGGGTTGTACAGTGTTCTGGCATAGAAGATAAAACTGAGTCCAGTATGTCCAGAGCAACAATGGGCTGGTTGTCGTCAATGTGAAGCCAGGCCAACCAGATGAGGGCGCTGTTCCTTTCTGGCACAGGGATGGACACTTGTTGAGGTGGACTGTTGTTTATGAGCAGATGCATTTGGTGGATAGCCTGTCCAATCATTCTGTGCTTGTAAAAGAGCTGGCAGAGACAAAGAGTCAGCTGATGTCTCAGAACATGGTGGCGTTGCTTCCCGCCTCCCTGGACCTTGGTAAGAGAAAGGGCCTGGTGTAAGAATGGAGCCACTTGAGGAGGGACAGAAGCTTCCTGTCCTGAGATCCCATTGAGTTTGTGGACATTGTCCAGAACTAGACCCATGCTGTGAAGACAGTCACTCAGTTTAGCAGACGTTTGCAGAGAAGCTCTCCTGACTGAACTGACGCTGAGGTGGGGAAGGCAGAGTTGACTGTAGAGCCTCCCCAGGGTCAGGTATCCATGACTCAGAGAGATGCTCCAAGTCCTTTGAGCATCAGCACAAAGAACAAGTAGTCTCTCAAGATAAGGGACAGCTTGAGCCCCATCAGCACATGTCCAGTGGTGTTTTGCCAACAGGTAACAAGCCCGGGCCTCTGCCATTTTGTTGTGAGAAAGAACAGCTCTCTTGAGGATGTATTTCAGAACAGAGTTGTCCTCAACACTGTGAAGGCACTCTGGGATTCCCAGTATCAAGGCAACCAGTCTCTGTGCCACAGCAAAGAAACCTTCAGTATTTTTCTGCAGCAGATAAATGGCAGCCAAGTTGGAGTAGATCCTGGCCAATAGCTGGAGGTCCTTGAAGCCCTCTCGTGGAATGCTGAGGGCCTCCTCAAGGTAAACCCGAGCCTGGCTGAACTTTGACCTTCCGGCACAGAGCTTACCCAACAGGAAGCACAAACGGGTCTGTGACCAAAAGAGCCGCTTCTTCCTGGCTGTTTCCCTGGCAACACCCAGAAAGGCAATCAGCTGATCCTCATCTGAGTGATCAGTGAAGGCAATGGAGGTGAGGAGTTCAGAGCTGAGTCTGTACAGGACGCCCAACTCTACGTTGTAGTCCTGTCCCTCCAAAAAGGAGAAGAGGGGGGTGAAGCTCTCAGTGTTGTTTCCTTCTAAAATCGGGTAAACAGTGAAACAGGGAGGGACTGGGTCTTTAGCCTCTGAAGGCAGGACTGAGTCCTCTAGAGTCCCGTTCAAGCTCGTGGTGAGATCAGGTGCTGAGTCTTTTCCTGGATCAAGAATCCTCTGAATGTTTCTTTTCAACTCAGTCTGTTGAGTCTCAACTTTACCCAAAGAGCGGCCTGCAGGAGAAAAAAGGAGGGAACAACTAACAGGAGACAAATAAAAACCATCATGTGACATTTTAGCAAAAACACAAACCTGATTGTTTTTTCTCTGAGTCCTGGCAGCTGATGACATCTGAGGTTGAACAAGAAGTGAATGAGATGATATTCTGGTTATTAAAGCAAAGAATAATTCAAGTCACAAATCAGCTTAGATCATATTACATCTAGAACATGTAACTACAGGTTGAGGTCCGGCCCTGCACCTTACAGAACTTCCTCCAGGAGCCTAAAGCATCAGCTTCACCTGAAGTCAGCAACAACTAGGGTAGGAGAGCTGTGCTCTAATGAAGTAGACAGTAGAGGGTCATTTCCCCACAGCAGAAATGGAAAACTGAAACACAATCAAAAGCTTTGATATCATGGGTAGAGCTGACTACCTCTTCCTCTTTGCTTGCACGTATCTGAAGCAGCTGTATTTACGTCTCCAGCTGAGCCAGCGTATAAGGAAGCTGTGTTTTGTAACAAGGGTACACGGTGTGAGTCCCTCTTGGTGTAAGCTCTGGGTTTATGGCTCCATCTGCTGATGGTGGATGTGGCATGACAGTGTCCCAACAAAGCCACTGGGAGGGAGTTGGTCTGGTCCTCACTTTGACCCCTGAAAGTTCTGTGTAATTCTGCTGATTTCACTCAACCCTGGTTCTTGATAACAGATGGCTGATTCCAGTTTGCAGTGGGTTTTGGTTCATCAGAGGAGGATATAAATACACCCTCTTTGGATGTCATGGCATAGAACCAGTGTCAGGTTAAAATTCTAGTTTCTATAATTATTGGTTGATGACCAAAGATCATCAGCCTCAGCTGGACTCAGTGTTTGGTGCTAATTAGCAAGAGTAATGTTAACATACTAAACTCAGATACCTGCTGATCAGGAGCATGTTTAAAAGGCAGATTAAATGCATTAATATTGAAAAAAAAAGTCTCTGCATTAGACAGAGAAGAGACATACCCAGTTTGTAGCTGTGACCAGTATCATCCTGACACTTCTCCCTCAGTAAAGCCACAGTTTCCTCTGTGATGGTGTCTTCCTGCAGGCTGAAGAAGGCCCCGTCCTCTTCCTCCAGGAACACATCTGCTGAGCTGCAGCACAGAGAGGAGACAACATGCAGGTCTGTGACAGGGACACATGAGCATGATAAATCTGATCTGATCTTCATCTGAGTCAAAGAAGAAAACAAGGTTTGTCTGGTTTCACTGGGTCTGATTATCAGACAGACAGTGTTTGTTCATCCCTGTAACTCAGATGAAAAACTTTGAGTGACTATGTGTTAATGACGTTATGAAAACTGGTGATGATGAGATTCACCCACTCAGAGATGTCAGTGGACGGTTTCACAAGGCTGATCTTGACCAAACCCACTTCTCCTGTTGCTTCCTTCCTCCCTGTGAACCAATCAAAACACGACACCAGAAGTCCCACAATGATGATGCGATCGTCTGGTGCCAGGCTCAGCTCATCTGGGCCCTCAGCGTCGTACTCTTCTGTGGCCACACAGGTTCCCCTGGCTGAAGGGAGAAGATCATAACAGATACAGCTGCTGTCAGCTGGGTTCTCATAATCAGTGATGAGAACATCAGACTGATGAAGGCAGCTCAACTGTCGGTGAACAGGAGGATTTGTACATATTCATTGCAGAATATTGGCTGCTGGAAAATAGGGAATTGTTGGAAAACTGTCAAGAGGTTACAACTACGGCTGACAACTACTGTTTGAGCAATGGTTTCTTTTTAGCATTTTTTTGTTATTTCATTCCTCTATTATTGTTACTATTATTGTCATTATTATCCATCTATTCATTATCTACACCGCTTATCCATGCAGGGTCACAGGGGGCTGGAGTGAATCCCAGCTGACATTGTCATCACTGGTACACTATGGACAGGTCACCAGGATTATTATTATTGTTGTTGTTTTATGGTTTATGAAATTATTAGCGCTCTTACCAAACTGCAGAGGGAAGTCATAGGCAAGTTTCCCATCACCAATTAAAATGCTTTCAGCACAGGATTTCAGAAACCACCTGTGAACAGATGATTAGACAAGACTATAAAACCTATCTACTGTATCAGAGGAGATAGTCAGAGAGGCCAGTATCACTCATATGAGACTGTACTGAGTATAGAGATGACTCACTGATGAAAAGGGTTGACTGCCACCAGAGCAGGTTTGGGTGCAGTACCCCGGGCTCCATCAGGTAGGCAGAGAACAGTCCAACCTGAGCCCAGAAAGGGAGGCTCGAACTGGGCTATGTCTCCCTGCTCCAGGTACAGGTCTCCACTAGAGGTGGAGCTGTCAAACATCTGGTTGGCAATACAACTAGCAAAAAGTGATCCTGAGGACAGAGGGACAGAGAGGGTCAGTAGTAATGACATCCATTAGTCATTACTACATTGTTACATTAATACATACAATTACATTATTACATTTGCACTTTTACAACAGTGCATTTTTTCAGTTTCAGCTCAGTACAGCCTCACAGCAGACTTCTTGACAATAAAATGATTTCATCACCTACCCTCCTGCATGAGGATGCGTTTGTAGATGAGGTTGAGTGTTTCCTCCTGAATGGAAACCTCAATACCAACGTTGTCCTCCAAAGAACTGAGCCAGAATGTCTGGTCTAACAACAAACTCTCCATACAATGACCTAGGAAACCTGGAAGAGAGGTGAAAGGGCATAAACGTGATGACCAAATTGTAACATCCAAAAGGCATGCAGCTTAAATATCCCACAATAAATAGATTTTGTTTTTTTTTCGTGACTTCAAATACCACAAAATAACAAAATATTGGAAAAGATGTTACTAACATACCTATCGTGTAATAAGTGGTGAACTTCCATATTTCTTCAAATGTTCTGAATCGTACAAAAATAACTTTTTCATCACTGTTGATGGAGATGACATGAGCAGACAACTCCTACAGACAGAAAAAAGAACCAGACATTAGTGTGTGTGTGTGTGTGTGTGTGTGTGTGTTTAGCCATGCACTCTACCTGTACCTTGAAGAGAGCATTGACCTTGGTGTCATCAACCTGCAAAATGCGGAGTTTCCCTCTTAACATTTCCGTTAACTGGTCATCTGCAGGAAGACGACCAGGACCTCTGACCACATCCAGAAACACAGGAAGAGCTGAACACATAGAACAGTCAGAAAATAGTCAGAGCTGAGTACAGAGAACAGTCAGAGAACAATTAGAGATGAACACAGAGAATAGTCAGAGCTGAACACAGAGAACAGTCAGAAAACAGTCAGAGAACAGCCAGAGCTGAACACAGAGAACAGTCAGAGAACAGTCAGAAAATATTCAGAGAACAGTCGGAGCTAAACACAGAGAACAGTCAGAGAACAATTAGAGATGAACACAGAGAGCTGTCAGAGACAGTCAGAGCTGAACACAGAGAACAGTCAGAAAATAGTCAGAGAACAGTCAGAACTTAACATAGAAAACAGTCAGAGAACAGTCAGAGAACAATTAGAGCTGAACACAGAGAACAGTCAAAAAATAGTCAGAGAACAGTTGGATCTAAACACACAGAACAGTCAGAGAACAGTCAGAGCTGAACACAGAGAAGAGCAAAAGAACAATTACAGCTGAACACAGAGAACAATCAGAAAACAGTCAGAGTTGAACCAGGAGAACAGCCAGAGATGAACAAAGAGGTAGAATTGAAAAATAGATGTTAAAGGTCTGTACATTTTAAAGGTAGATATTAAAGGTCCATACAGTCTAAAGGTAGATGTTAAAGGTCCATACAGTCTAAAGGTAGATGTTAAAGGTCTACACGTTCTAAAGGTAGATGTTAAAGGTCCGTACAGTCTAAAGGTAGATGTTAAAGGTCTGTACAGTCTACAGGTTGACCTCCATGTGCTGTTTGATTATAAAGCAGGTCTAGGTTCTACATTAATACAGTGAAAGTATCAAAGGTCTCAGTTCACAGAGAAATGCTCACAGCCTGTATTCAGAAACTGAGCCTTAAAACCAGCCGCCAGGAAATTTGTGATGTCACAACAAAGCAGTCACCATCCTCAGTCACATCCCAGGACCCATCATCCAACCTTGCAGGATTTAGTTCATTAATGTTTATTAATATAGCCTTTAGATGCAGTGTAGGTACTGTTCCCTGTAGTTTTCATTCCTGTTTCTTTGAGCTGTAGAAGTGTTAGGACACAACAAATTAAACAATAAAAGGATTATTCAAGTAAATGAAGCAGTAACAGGTGGATATGAAACCAGGAACCATCTTCAGTGTTTAACTTTATGAATTGTAATGTAATCTCTAGTTTACAATTTGACCACTTTTTCATTGTGATCAACAAAACAGTTCACACCATGATTAAACTACTCACTGCTCAGTAAGCAGAGTCAGTGATGACACTGTGTGACAGACTTAGATTAATAAGTGACTTCAGACTAACTCACAGGTTCAAGGTATAAACCACTTCAAATTCTGTCACATGGTTTTCCTCTGAGGTCATGTGTTTGCTCTTGTGACTTGTCCACAAAGCCATTGACAGCAATGCACCATGGTAAATTTAGTTTCCTCTTGAGCATAAATATCAAACTGTACCAGGTAGAATACAGTGGAATATCCTGAAAATACCCTGCTCCAATGAACTGTGTGCCACTGAACTGAACTTTCCTCTATTGTCATCCAACATTACAGTCTGAACTGTTTGCTTGAGTGGACAAGTATCATATACCAGTTCCCAATGGCACAAAACTGGGATGTGACCAGTAAGCAGCCGTATTTATGGGTGGAAAAAGAATCACAGACAAGTGGCATAAACCAGTGGAACATTAGCAAAATACCAAGAGTCAATAAAGCTACATGCCACCAGAACAGCAAACTCTGCATCACCCATGAAACCAGACTGTTACCTGCTGGAACGTTCTCCTCACATGTTGACAGAGTTGCCTTCAGACTGGCAGCATCTGTGGAGATAACATGCTCCATTAAAAACAGCTGGAGTTACACACACCAGTATTGGCACTGAAAAGAGCTCATATGACTGATCTGTCTTCTGCAGTTCTCTCTCAACAGCATGGAACATTCACCAGTCCATGATAAGTCAAAGTCTCTTAATAAGTGGCTTAAAGGCTCAGTGCAGTGACAGGAAGGTTGTTGGTTTAACCTCTGACCCAGCAGGACAGATGAGAGAGGAAGCAGCATACACCGATCAGTCTGGACCGTGTGGTCTGATCCACCAGAAGAGCTATGGTAGCTCAAACTGCTGAAGAAGTTCATGCTGGTTCTGATAGAAAGGTGTCAAAACACACAGAGCATCAGTTTGTTGTGTATGGGGCTGTGTAGCCTCAGACCAGTCAGGGTGTCCATGCTGAACCCTGTCCACCATCCAATGGCAGTGGCCCCTTTCAGCAGGATAATGCTCCCTGTCACTGCAACAAAACAAAGTCCCCGGAGCTCATTCCAATCCAGCATCTGTGGGATGAGCTGGACCAACATGTCTGATCAATGGAGGCTCCACCTCACAACTTCAGGACTTAAAGGATCTGCTGCTAATGCCTTTAGTTTAAGGTTTAAGTTAGTGGTTAAAACCCCTAAAGCTGATCAGGCAAAGTGAAATGTCTTAAAATGATCTTGATCTGTTACCTTTAAACATCAAATCCGTTTGAAGATAGATATCAAGGGTTTAGGGTTATTTTGTATATTCATTCCCCTTAACATCAGATATTTGATAAGTGAGATATTTTAACAGACTTATGTGAGTATGAGGGGAACACTCACAGCAGCTGTGCTATTTGATCTATTCACAGCTGACTCTTTAATGAACTAAACTCTGGTGCTTAAATCATAATAAGTTTTTAAAAAAAAATTACTAATAAAAGCCAGCTCATTTCTGCCCTGGTCCCCTTTAATCCAGCTCCTTATAAACTTTACCCAGAGATAAACACAAACACATCCCACCATCCGATGTTTGGTATTTTACACAGGAATAATTAGTCATTGATTGATTTATTTCCTGTCATCCGCTGATCCATTATCTCTAACATCCCGCTTCTACCCCTGCATCTCTATGGGTGAACTGACACTTAATGGAACATTACATTTAGCATGTGATGTGCTGTCTGTGAGCAGTAATCATCTGTTTTCAGTGTTGGGGGATTATTAGCACACATACCCATTTTGCTGGCTGTGATGTGACCTCCTCCCTCGGTGCTGTGGAGGACTCTCTCCGGTGCCAATCTCGGTTCGACTAGGCTCACACGTCCTGTCCAATCAAAGACAAACAGGCGACACAACTTCAGTGTCAGTGTCAAGCTGTCCACAGTAACTGCCCTGATATTTCTTTTCAAAATAAAGGTCAAATTGACAAAAAATTTGGCTTTCGCTGACTCAGTTATTGTTGTAGATTCCTTCACATTTTCTGATGATTAATTCATGTTTTTGTCAATTTTTTTATATCTATTCATGAATGATTATTTAATCAATTCATTTGTTTACACTTGAATGTATTGTTTTTATTAATTATTATTATTATGGGCGCGGGACATGAAGTCAGTATTTCTATTTTGATGTGTTAATCATTTTAGCATTTACACATTGGTGCTGCCAGACCTCGCCACACAATCTCAGCATGATTGCATTAATTTGAAATAATATGCACTCGGTTTCCTGTTTTACTCTGGCTAACTTGGCTTGAGCACCTTCCTGGCAGACTTAAATGCTGATCAGTATCCCACTGTGTCTTCTTCTGTCTTGTTCAGAATCTGTATATGATTGCAAATCGAAAAAGGAATTCCTTATTTTGTGAGACTCAGTTGTGAGTTTTCGGGTTAATAATCACTCACTAAATAAATAAAGCTCCTTTCTGTGACTGAACTGCTGTCCTAAACTTTCTCTTTCACTGTGTTTGGCTTTGGTTCAGTGTTTAATTCAGACTCTGAGTTTTCCACCATCCCAGGAACTCACTCAGCATTTCCTTTCTTCCACTCAAACCAGAGGAACCCTAACCCTCTAACACTCAGGAATTTATGACAGACACACAATCACAGGAAGGATCACAAGTTCAGTCATGACTGAGCATTAAAATAGTATACAACATAGAGTGTCATGCTGTCATTACACTTTTTATTACACACAGTGGTTTTCAGGTGACAAAATGGTGTATAGTTAAAGATGGTGTGAATGAGTCTGACATTACCCAGGGTTGTTTCTGCTCTTATGCTTGCTTTTCAGACTTTTTCTCTAAAAACAGCTGCTGTTGAAACAAGACTGGTGAGAGCAGTTAATGGACCAGAAAACTGAAACAATTAGCTAATAGAGGCTAAAATATCTGTCCCAGTACACAGTCAGATACATCTACGGTGTGAGTGTAGAATACAGTTGTGTTTTGCATCAGTGGGGCCTTTATACGTAACTAAATCACCTGATGTGGGGTTAGGGGTTTGGGGGGAGGGGAAGGGCAGTGCACTTTGTGGGGCTATTGGGGGCAACTTTGCTCTTGGAGGGCAGACATTTCTTGGTTTGCCTCTCCTGATAGTGAGCCTGTGTTTCATACATAAGCATGAAGTTTCTTTTCAGGGGGCGCTACTCATGATTTCAGACATAGCTTCAACTCCTCTGGTGAATGTGAAGCGAACTAATATTAAACAGACTACTTCCTGTATCTGCTTTTAAAATGAAAGTCGAAATTCAATTCAGGCAGTTATTTGACGTGGTGGTGCTTTTATTTTGAAGATGTGCTCCTGAATCATCCTGCGTTACTCGCGCTAACTCTGACGATGCTAACTGAGCTAACTACTGTCTTTCGGCATCATCCAAACATTAGCTTGCTGAGTAGCGTGTAGCTAGCTAAACTCTCCTCAAACTAATCTAAGATAATCTATGAGCCGCAGGAGAAACTCCAGTTTCACTGAATCGAGCCTGGCTCCTGAACTCCACGGCGCCTTCATGGAGCCTCCTGGGTCCGCAAACCGAACTGACGGTGATTTCCTGGAGCTAGAGCCCGACGAGGAGCTGCTCTGCTCGGTCAGCGACATCACCGAGCATCTCGGCAGAAACATCACAGTGGTGCTGGAGACAGCGCTCTCTGAGATCCGCAAAATGGTCAGCATCAGGATCCGAGTCCTGAAAATGGAGCTGCGGGAGAAAACCGAGGCGATTGAAGTGTTAAAGGCGAGACTGGACACAGTCCAGAGGAACGGCAGGGATCCGTTCCCCGGCGCAGCGACCACGGAGCCGTCTTCAGAGGCGGGCTACAAGAAGCCTGACTTCAGCTCCGGAACCAAGCACAACAACACCGACCCCCGGAGAGCCAAAGTCGTGATGCCCGGGGTGAAGAAGGAGAATATAGACGCGATCTGTGACTATCTGATGAAAGACAAGAACTCCAGAGGCTGTGCTGACATGGACGCAGACCAGAGCATTCAGGCCAGCGGGGGGAGGGAGACTCGCCAAGACCAGGACTCGCATTCTCTGAGCCTGTGGCCTGACAGTGGGATGGTGGGCTCCGGGCCTGGGCACGGAGACCCCGAGTCCACCGCGGACGACATCTTCAGCATGCTCCCCTCTGCTAGCAAACGGATGTATGACTATGAATGGATCGCGCCGATCGAGTGTTCCTCAGAGCTGAAAGGTAAACAGACCCTGAGATGTGAGAGGTGCTACACACGCCCCGAAGACAGGGGTTCAAACTGCCATCTGAGACCAGTGCAGACAGAAAAACAGAGGAAGGTCAGCAGGGATTAAAACACTGCTGTCTACAATGTGTCATCAAATCAAAGCTATCTGAGAAGTGAAGTGTACTGAGGCTGACTCAGTACAGGGGGGTGGTAGAGGCCATGATGGTGTAGGGACCCCTGGCCTCAGCTCCAGTCTGGTGTAAAAGTCTGGTCCCCCCTGAGGCAGTGTGTACTTTAGTGTTCCCCTCAGTCTTTGGGGTCAGACCTTAGGAAGGGTGTCATGGGAAGCATGTCACAGGGTGGCTAGTTGGGGGTGGGAGTGAGGGTGGGGTGAGGGCACGCCTGGCTGACTGTCTGAGGAGACACTTGGCTTTCTGAGGAGACATCTGACTGACTAAGGAGAGACCTGACTCACTGTCCGAGGAGACGCTTGAATGTCTGAGGAGACACCGGACTGACTGACTGAGGAGACACCACGCTGATTGTCTGAGGAGCACCTGACTCTGAGGAGACACCTGAATGACTAAGGAGACACCTGACTCACTGTCTGAGGAGACAATTGACTGTCTGAGGAGACACCGGACTGACTGACTGAGGAGACGCCTGGCTGATGAAGGAGACACCTGACTATCTGAGGAGACACCTGACACTGGGGAGACACCTGACTGTCTGAGGAGACACCTAACTGTTTTAGAAGACACCTGACTCACCCAATGAGGAGACACCTGGCTGAATGTCTGAGGAGACACTTGACTGACTGTCTGAGGAGACACCTGACTAACTGAGCAGACACTTGGCTTACTGTCTGAGGAGACGCCAGACTGAATGTCTGCGGAGAGACCCACAGTCAAGCCCAAAATTATTCATACCCCTGGCAAATTTTGACTTAAAGTTACTTTTGGCTTCCGACAACATCCTTTGAGATTTTCCACAGTGCGGAACGTCTTGTATTCTTTAATAATACTTTGCACTGTAGCCACTGGAACTTGAAAACATTTAGATATGGCCTTATAGCCCTTTCCTGACTGTGAGCAGCCACAATGTGCAGCTGCAGGTCCTCAGTGAGCTCCTTTGTCTTAGCCATGGCTCCACAAACCAACTGCAGAGAGCTGCTGTTTTTCACCTGTTGAGTTGATTAAAACAGCCGTTCCCAATGAATGAGGGTAATTAGGATGCTTTAGAACAGCTTGGACTATTTGGAATGATATAGAACTTTGGATTTTTCCATAGACTGTGACAGTTTGCAAAGGGTATGAATAATTTTGGACATGCTACTTTTTATTCAAATGTAAATAAAAGCTGAGGAGACACCTGACTCACTGACTGAAGAGACACCTGACTCACTGTCTGAGGAAACGCCTGACTGACTGAGGAGACACCTGACTCACTGTCTGGGGAGACAATTGACTGACTAGGGACACATCTGACTGACTGAGGAGACGCCTGGCTGTCTGAGGAAATGCCTGGCTGTCTCTGAGGAGACACTTGGCTGACTGTCTGAGGAGACACCTGGCTGACTGACTGAGGAGACACTTGGCTCACTGTCTGAGGAGACACCTGGCTGACTGACTGAGGAGACTCCTGACTCTGAGGAAACACCTTGCTGACTGACTGAGGAGACACCTGGCTGACTGAGGAGCAGAAATTTAGTTTCATTTCGAAACTCTGTCATGATCAGCTAGTTACCAGTATTATTAGATCTTGCTCGGAGTGCTGCATGCTGATTGGCCGATACTGATGACATGAGTATTTAGTATGAGTATTTAGTTCCAAAGCTATAAAAGTATCAAAGTTTTATTCTCAGCCCTATTTACATCACATGTAGGTGCTGACCTTTGTCATCAATATTACACACTTGATATTGCTTCTTATATGTTCAATAAACAAATATATCAATATTTCAATACTTTGCACAGAATTGATTCATGCAATTTTAAATTAACTGCAATAGAAGTAAATATAATAAACAGTGGGTATGTGAGCATTGATCTGATACAACATCATTTAAGTTAAACCTGCTGTGTAACAGCTACTGTTAAGCAGCATCAAGACATACCTGTAAATCGTTCAGTTAATTTTAGGCTGCTCTCTTAGGCCAGTTTGTAGTCATGGTAACCACTGGCTGAATTCTCTGGTATTTCTCTCAGTCATGAAGGAGCCTGAGTGTGAGAACACCCTGACTGCTGAGACAGACAACGATGATGAAGACGAGCTGTCGAGGAGGGAAGGAGGCAGACTTGACCAGGCCCAGGTTCCCCTCTCACATGTCCAGCCCCCTGACTTCTCCATGGAGCCCCAGAGTTCTTCAGCAGAGGGAGGGGGCTCCCTGGGGGACAACGCAGAAAGGCCTGAGGCAGGTGGGTGAGATGGGGGAGGGAAGGAACGACAGGAGTTTAATACCCTGAATACGGATTGAGAGATGATGTGATGTTAAGTGAGGTGGTGTGAGTCAGGGGAACACATAGAGAGATGATTTAAACTGTGTGGACAGATGGTGTGAGTAAGGGGGAGATATGGAGTGCACCAGGTGGAGGGATAGTGTGAACTGGGTGGAGAGATGATGTTAACCAGGTAGAGAGATGGTGGAGAGATGGTATTAGGACAGGTGGACAGAGGATATTCACCAGGTGGAGAGATGGTGGAGAGAGGAAGTGAGTTAGGTGGAGAGATGGTAAGTGATGCTGGAGAGACATGGTGAACCAGGTGGAGAGATGTTTGAGTCAGATGGAGAGATGGTGTGAATTGGAAACAGCCTGTTCTTTTTTCTCTTGAACTTTCTGGAAAACACCAAAGGGTGAGGGAAGATGTGCTGCAGACTTTTTAATAAATAAAGGACAAGACAACAGAGGTCATAATGGGACTGTTTTTCACCCAGTCCTGGTCAGGTCCTCAATAAACCTGCTCAACTCTAATGCACTAGATAATTTTGGTGTCATCTGATCTGAGAGGGCTGCCAACATTCATCAGATTTCATTTTTGACTCCATGATCTTGACCCTATGTTTGACCCTCAGTCAGCAACCATCCATCTGCCAGGCCAGAAGCTCTGACTGTCCAGGTTGTGTAACTGCTCAGCTGCATGTGTAAGCTCCTCACCACAACAGAGGAAGCTGTGGTGTCCTCTGTTTCTTCAGTGAATACAGTCTGAACTGGGGACCAGGTAGAACCTGACTGGGACCTGAGCAGGACCTGACTGCTGATCACTGATGGCTGGGGGTATAGTTTCAGTGTTGTGTGTTTTTAAAGATACACACTGCTCTATGATTTCAGGTCAGCAGTTCCCCAGTCACACCTACATCTGCTCTCTATGTGGAACCTTCTGCCCTGACTCCGTATTCCTGGAGGAGCATATTAAACTGATACACTCAGATTCTGCTGAGGCCCAGACCCTCCAGGCCCTGCAGTCCACCTCCTCTTCAGCACCCATGGGGGATGGCAGCAGTGACTCCAGAAGGGCTGAAGGAGGGCAGAACGAGGACGGAGCTGGTGTCAGTGTCAGGCGGGGAGGGGGCCCTGTAAAAAAGGAGATTAAAATTGAGGGGGGGTATGAGTGTGGGGACTGTGGCCGCCATTTTAACTACCTTGGTAACCTGCGGCAACACCAGCGCATCCACACAGGAGAGAAACCCTTCATGTGTCCTGAGTGCGGGGAAAGGTTCCGTCATGCTGCACGGCTAAAGAGCCACAGGCTGGTGCACAGCGGTGCCCAGAGCCCCTTCCCCTGCCCCCAGTGCGGCAAAGGCTTCTCTGTGCTATCCGGACTCAAAAGACACCAACGAGTGCACACTGGTGAGAGCCCGTACGCCTGCCCTCAGTGTGGGAGGCGCTTCAAGGAGCTGGGGAACCTGTACACCCACCAGAGGATCCACAGCGGGGCCACACCCTACTGCTGCCAGCAGTGTGGTCGCAGCTTTCGCCACCTGGGAACCTACAAGAGCCACCGCTGCACCCTGGCACAGTGAGGCCTGTCTGCAGCTCACAACACTGACTCTGTGGGGGAGGTGCTGGGAGGTCTCTGAGGTGCTGCCTGAGCTTTCATCAAGAAATACTGTCACTCAGCTTCAAGGTTCATTCCAGACCTGTTTGAAACTCAGCTCCAGCTCCCTCACGTGCTGAGGTTTGCTGATTTGAGCTCAGTTGAGACCTTGTTAGTCCTCCACCTGCTGATGAAGACTGTCTGCAACCCCAGAGAAAGACCTCTGTACTGGACTGGACCACATCAGTGGCCTCTGTATGTTTCAGCCCACTTCCTGTCACCTGGACAAACTGTAAGATGATCCTCTTTATTAAAACTCATGTCCATCATTTCTGTGACATCATTGCAGTGATGACATCATGTGAGTCAAAGGAGGAGTCAAGGAGGAAGCAAACAAACTGTTTATCACATGATCTCAGAAGACCTGAGACAAAGTGAGTTCTGGTCCCTGAGTTCTTGGCCATCTGAAATGAGACTAGTCTGGTCTGTTTTCTAATAAAAGTGGTTTTAGATTTGAAACGCAGAGGTGATAAAATGCTGCCATCATGTGTCTAATAGTCAGATTTGATCAGGTCTACTGGTGAGCTCAGTGTCCCATAACTAATGGTCAGAAGTAAAAACCCAATGTGATGATAACTGGAGTGAATCCACATCAGAATGTGCAATGTTCTGTATTAATGTGTAAACTACTGGAATATGGAGAATGAAATAGTGGAATCTGTGACGAAAGAGAGAGGACAAGTAAGAATGTCTCACTGAGATGCACGAAGACTGGTGGGATGCTACCTGGAGTCCTGATCTGGCTCTGTGGACCTGGATCTGGGACGTTACCATGTGGAACTATGACAGAGAAGATGTGGCCCCTCATGTCATGATGCTGTGTGGTGCTGCGTGTAGAGCAAGATATTCTTTTTGAGCAGTGTAATCTCCCAGTGTAATCTTCATGTTAGAGTATTTCACATGTTTGCCTGTATGACAAAAAATTGTGTGACAACAGAAAAAAAACAAAGGGAAATAAAGGAAAATAAAAGGTGGAAGTGTGTGGTGGGTTCATGTGGCTCCTCAGTCTGCTATTCAATTTAACTGTGTATGTATCATATTTCTGTTCCCGGTGGTGATCCTAGACTCCGGGGCCCAGGCAAAGGCATTACACCAAATGCAGACTACAGTTCACAAAATTCCTCTCACATGCACTTGTGATAGATTATACAATTTCCAGCTGTTCCCTAAGCGCAACTCAAGACAATGGGGAACTGCAGCACATCATCAGGGTTGTTTCGGTCTTGGGATGTTTCGGGGTGTTATAGTTGTCATTGTAAAATGTGCCAATATGAGCGACCATTGAGGGTCCCAAGCATTTTCTTTGGTTTGCCTCTCTCTGTGCCCAACAGTGTATCCATCAGTTCAACCCTGAAATTCTGTGCAGCAGTAATGAGACAGTAAAAAGCACTGACCAGGAGAGTCACTTTATTTTGATAGGTAACTATGCTTCCTTGGTGATTATTCTGTTCATCAGTAATCATTATGTGAAGGCTTCTACTGGGCCATTTTACACAGTGTGAAATGTAATGAGCACTAACAGGTCTGAGGTTAGTGTGAGGTCATCATGTTTCAAACCACTCAACAAAGACCTGACAGTTACCAGATGCACATCAGACATTTTCAAAGTGTCAGTTTTACCTGGTGTGATGTGATCTGCTGAATGTGTCCATGTTTATTCTTTTTATTATTTATTTCGCACTCCTAGTTTCTAAGCTGTGTAACATATAACGTGTTGCTCATGTACCATACAGAAGGACAGTCACAGTCTACTTTACTGCCAAAGGAACAATGAATATGGATCATTTTCTCTTTCAGATGAACCATTTGTACCCTTGAGTTACCTTCATTCATTCTTCCATTGAGTTCATCAAGAGAAAACAGGTGGCAAAGTACAATCTGAGACACATTAATTAACACACACACATTACCTCACTCTTTACCTTTTACTAGTTGCAGATACATATTCTAAACCCTCCCCCGTCAAAGGGCAGAGATGACCTAGCCCAAAGCCCTCTAAGAGCCCTTTAAAGGTCCAGTTTATCCTCACATGACAAGTACACGACAGTTTACTGACTAAAACTATTTATATGACGAAATAAATTGCTGAGTCAATATCTATCAGGAGCCCAACAAGGAAAAACCAGGGGAAAGAGAGAAGGACAGGAGGCAGGGAGGAAAAGAACACGGATGAAGAGATGAAGCGCCAGGTGAGCCAGGAGCAGCTCAGCATGGTACTGTCAACTCTTGGTGCCAGAGAGTTGAACCAGGTCTATGTTAAGGAGCAGGTCCATTGTGGCCTGTTGGTTTTACTGATGTATGCAGTTAGTAAACCATCCCGAAGTCAGTCAGCATAATGAGGCTGCTCCTGATACCTGAGTCAGCCAAGAGCCTGTCTGATGACATCATGTCAGTCAGAAAACACAGGTGATTTTATAGACTGGGGGTGGAGGGTGTACCCTGCCTTGCTCATCCTGTCCATGTCAGGGTATATAGATTACTGTTTGAACCATCAACCTCTCAGAACAACAGAACAACCCTGGAGAGACCCCCCTCAGTGAACCCCCTTAGCACAGATAGATAGCAATCAGAGTTTAGCCTGTGGAAATCTACAGATGCTAATATTAAAATGAAATATTTTTTATTTCTGTGGCATTAATGTACAAACCCCTCCACATTTGCAGATATTTTTAGTTGTTTGACCATTGGGACAATTTGGAGTTATTATGTTGTCATGTGTTATTATTTTTATTTTGTAATGCCTCATTTATAATAATAATATAATAATGACTGTATTATATAGCACCTTTAAAAACAAAGTTTACAAAGTGCTTTGACATGTAAATTAGAACAGGACAAAATACTTTTACGGAGCAGATAACATGCGCACAAACAGTAAGGGGAAGATAGGGAGGATTTAAATAATAATAATAAAAGTAAAAAAAAGGATATCATAGCAGATATTAAAAAGAGGTCAGGACATAAAACAAGAGAAATTATGAAACACATATATATATTAAAGATCCATATTTTCATTAATTCATTCACAGTCTAACACTGCAGCCGTGCTGCTGTGCACATACTCTAGTAAATAATGGAGCAATTTTATTTTCACATTGCACATGTACATACAGGCTAAACTTCACTGAATACTATTATTGCATATAGTAATTCCATTTTATGTTATTTAATTTAGATAATATTTCTATTCTTATTTTATTTCTTATCACAACTTCCCCTTGTCCTGCTGTGACATTTTAAATTTCCTCTTCTTGATCCTCAGGGATCAATAAAGGTTTATCTTATGTTGATGTTAAATCTCCTCTTCTCTTCTCTTCTCTTCTCTTCTCTTCTCTTCTCTTCTCTTCTCTTCTCTTCTCTTCTCTTCTCTTCTCATCAAAGAGGCCTGGTGTGGACGTGCATGTGACCAACAGGAATATTGTCGTTTATAGTGAGCTAGCTGCCACAAGGGGGCAGTATACTGCAGGTTTTAGACTGTCAGTCCTGTCCTGAGGCAATAAAACTACTCCACCCATTGACATTAACTGCTGAATGTCCCTGGAGGTTTCTGAAGTAGTTTGCGTTTAGAGAGATTTTCTCTGTAGCGCTGCAGCAGTTGGAATGGTTTTCTTGTTTCCTGGTTTGATTTGAATGCAGCTATATCATTGAGTTCTCCATCCTTGGTGTGTTGAAAGTAGCAGACTGAATCAGATATACTGAGGTATGAATTTAGTTTTATCATGTAACTCATCACACAATGTTAAAATAAAGTTAGATAACTTTAATGTATTTTTCTACCTTGCTATCGGATGTTATTTTATTCTTCAGATATGTTACAACCTGTATGAAACACTTCGTCCAGACCTTACTTCCTAGACCTGTCAATATGTACCTCAGTACTGCCCACCTGCAAGATGGACACGCCCCCAGACAACACATGACACACACACAACTACCTAACTATTTTCTTTAGGTTTGTAGCTGAAAAGACACTGTGTTCTCAATATCTTGGAGAAATCTATTTCACTGTTACAGAGTGCCCCAAGCATTATTCTGTGAGTGACTTCAAGGAGGACTGCTCTGGAGACCAGACTGCTTTGGAAACCAGACTACTTGTCTTGTATGTGGCCCAACAAGAGACTCAAACTCACAATCTCAGTCTGTATTATTATCGTGGATCTGTTTAACTAGGACAGATCATATTAGTGAGAAGCAGCATAGCAACATACACACAGATATTTATCTTAAACCTTTGCATTAACGTGCTTTCTAACCCTAACCCTAGCCCGTTAGTTCAGATAAATGATCCACACTTTAATTGCTTAGATCATTTCTCAGTAACTATGAGCACAACAGTACAATTCATTCAGATTTAACAGCATCATAAACCATCAGCATAAACTGTGGAGACCTCCCTAACCTGTTGAGAGGTTGTTAAGTCTGACTGTCTGTCTGTTTCTCAATCATCATGATAATCTAATAATAACATAATAATCTATTTTATAACGTAAAGCTTTTTATGCTCTGTATCAGTGTGATGTTGCTTCTTTTCCAATAGGGTGATGTGACAGTTGTGTTGGAATCATTTTTTTAATTTCATGCACATTGATAATCTAAAGAGAAGCTCAAAGTGAAAACAGAAACAAACCTATGGAAACTCCTCCATCCTGTGACTGATGAGGACAGGACTGATCACCAGCTGCCACCGCATGGGATTGATAGCCATGTTCTCATCTCAGGCTCAGAGAGAAAATCAAATATGTCCATCATGAAATATTGTTTTAATGTCACTAATTTTAATTAATTCCAATTAAGATCTTATCTAGTTCACAGGTAAAGTGTAGATCCCCAGGGGTCTGTGTCCCTCCCTTTGCAGCAGACCTCAGTGTTGTGACATGTAGACAGAGTCAGAATTATCTGCGCTATTGATTTTCTGTAGAAGCTGGAGCCTGAAGAGCCCAACAGACATCTGGACAGATGTGGCATTAATGTGGCGCTATAGGTGCATCACTGTACTGTTAGCAGAGGTTTCCATGGTAACAGTCTGTTGGAATCTGTGACGCCTCATTTGGCCAAAAAATCTGTCTCATATACACACATTTAAAGTAAACCTGTGTATCTCAGAGGTGAGACATTATAGTAGAATTAATAATCAGACAAACATTCCCACTGCACAGATGCCATCCAACAGGACGTTTCATTCATCATTTATTATGACTCACTTATCAGTAACATGTTACAAATGCATATTCATGGCATAACTGTGCCACATCTAAGCTCCTACAATGGACAATGTTCTGCTGGGACAACTGCATCATATATAAAATTATGACAAATGCCAGGTAAAGAGAATAACATTGATTATCTTGTTACCATGGTTACCTGTCAGTGGTGGATATATCAGGCAGCAGCTGAACATTTAGTCCTGAAGCTGATGTGTTGAAGCAGGAAAAAAGGTCAAGTGTGAGGATATGAGCAACTTTGACAAGAACCAAACTGTGATGTGTAGACAACTAGGTCAGAGCATCTCCAACACTGCAGCTCTGTGGGATGTTCCTGGGCTGCAGTGGTCAGTACCTACCAAACTGGTCCAAGGAAGGAAAACCACTGGACCACAGACAGGGTCAGGGGTCAAGGCTCATTGATGGTGGTGGGGAGTGAAGGCTGGACCATGTGGTCGGATCCAACAGAAGAGCTGCTGTAGCTCAAACTGCCACAGAACAAGGTCAGGGTCAGGGTGCCCATTGCCCTGTCCAAAACAAAAGCTCTTACATTGGACTGTGTTCTTGGAAACCTTGGGTCCGTTCATGTGGATGTTACTTTGACATGTCCCACCTCCCTATACATTGTTCAGACCAAGTCTCCCCCTTCATGGAAACAGTCTTCCCAATTGGCAGTGGCCTCTTTCAGCAGGATAATGCTCCCTGTCACTGCAACAATGGTTCAGGAGCTTTGAGGAACAACAACCAGTTCAAGGTGTATACTTGGCTCCAAATTCCCCAGATCTCAGTCCAATCCAGCATCTGTGGGATTTGCTGGACCAACAAGTCTGATCCATGGAGGCTCCACCTCACAACTTCAGGACTTAAAGATCTGCTGCTAATGTCTTGGTCCAGAGACGACAGCTCAGCTTCAGAGGTCTAGATGAGTCCAGGGCTCCAGGGTCAGGCCTGTTTTGGCATCAAAAGGGACCTACAAAATATTAGGCAGGTGGTCATAATGTTATGGCTGATTGGTGTATATCAGTCCAAAAGTTTGCCTCACCTTTATGAAATGTTCTCTTCTGCTTTGCGTGTTCCTCCCTTTGCCTTTATAATCTCCTCCAACCTCTCTGTCCAGGGTTGGCCTTGCTTTTTGCTCTGGATCATTGTCTCTTTGAAGGATCCAATCTTCATTTTCAGCTCTTAGACTGAGGGTTGGAGGCTTTTCTCTAATATTTGATGATTTTATGCAGAGCTCTGGACCTGATGCAGACATTCACCCCGAAAAAACCATCATGTTTGACTGTGGGAGTGCTGTTCCTCTCCTCATACACCTGTGTGATTGATTGATTGAGAGAGTTGGACTTAGGTCTCATCAGACCTTGAATCTTGCTCCAAAACTCATTTGGTTTGTTCATGTTGATTAGCGTGCTACCTTGTGTCTAGAGGCCAGCAGTGCTTTTCTCTCATTGTTTTGGCTGCTCTCAGCAAATGGCTTGAAACTGCTGCTGATCATCGACCCACCAGTTAAACACACCCTCATCCAGCATGAAGTGGTGACAGTGTCTGACAAAGACCTGAGCCCTGGTTGTAAATGTGATGTGATTGTGTCTGTGATAAATCTGGACTTGGCTGTTTGAACACTGAGGCTGTATCACTGAAAGGTCTTTGGAGGGAAACATGTTTAAATGATTATGAAGATGACTGGTTAATTTTTGATATTTTAGTATGGATGGTTTCAGTCTTATGTTATCACTCAGGGATAATCTGAGGTTGATATTTTTATCTGTTCACATATTCACATTAAGATTTATTGTAGAATCCAAATTTTCCTCCGCTGCAGTCTGAATTCTGTCTCTGCATTATTTATCAGCGTCTCCTCTCCAATGCAGCAACAACCATTTTCAGATAGAAGATGAAGAGGTGGGAGGTAAAAGAGCAGACAGCAGAGAGAGAGAGAGAGAGAGAGAGAGAGAGAGAGAGAGAGAGAGAGAGAGAGAGAACATGTCCGTGTGCTCCATAAACGAGTGAGAGAGAGAGAGTGAACAGGCTGAAAGCATGAGGAGGAGAGAGGCAGATCAGTGGATACTGACAGACACAGAGCTGAGCAAAGACAACAAAACATTCATCTTTAGCAGGAGGAGGAGGAGATACACTGACCATTTTTACCATCACACCATGAGACTGGGAGGATAGCAGCATTAGAGCAGTAGAGACGGTGAGTTATAAACACACACACACACACACACACACACACACACACACGGCTGTCGTGTGTTCCAGCTTCACATGATTCCTGTTTCTTTCAGCAGATTTTACTGCAGACGTTTTTCACCCATCATCTTCATCATGTGACACTGACAGTGAGAGCTGCTCAGTCATCCGTCAGCTTTCAATGAGTATTTAGTTTATATTAATTAGCTCTTGTGCTCTACATGGATGAGAAGACTGTACAGTTTACAATGTACAGAACTGGGAAGAAACAACTTGCATGTATGTAAATAGATTCTATAATTCAGTGATAAAATAAATGTAATTTTAATTTGTTACTGGTTACTAGTCACTGAAGACGACATGTTGTTTCTTCCATCCGAATGTGTGATTTTCTGTAAATTTCTCGAACACAGCAACAGGCTGGTAGAATTAAAATCATTGAAATCAGATTACGTCTCTAACATTTAACAGGGTAATTAGTGATTTGTTTAATCTCCCTGATAGAGACCTGAACCTCAGTTTATGAATCTAGTGTTAGACTCCCTTGTTGTGATGATAATGGACTGTGACCACTTAGAGATAAATGATTGATTAATAGAATCACATCTCATCCTGATGAAAGAGAGAAGGAAGACCACTGTTCATTTATCATTTTTAACTCACTGTCAGGGTTTTTATGTTCAATTTCTTTCCCTAAACTTCACCCAGTTTAAAATTGGCAGAGTAATAATTGGCAGAAAATTCCCCCTTTATAATAACATATGATAAAGCAATGACACTACAGAGTATCCACATCCTCAGTGCACCTGAGAGGTGTGTATATATACCTCACATAGAAGTCATACCTTCACCATCCACCACCAGCATTTAATGATAACTAGCATTTACCTCTTGGTCATGTAGGTGTATTTGATTTGGTTGGCTCTTTCCTACATTCCTACCTCTTTCATCGTGTTGCCTGTTTCCACTCAGTCATTATCAGTTCATATCATGACACTGCAGCCAGTTCCTGCAATGTATTTTGAAGGCACAGATGTGTGACATTGTCCTGGTCGTGGAGGCAGACCAGGACACAGCAGACATGGCTATGGGGGCTGTTTGAAAGACGGTAACATCATCATGGAGAAGCTGCAGCAGCTCTGACTGCAGGGAATCTGAGGACATCTGCATTATCTCTTTAGGCGAAGCCTTCAGCTGTGACTGTGGACAGAGCAGGCAGCTGGTGGAGAGGATTCTCTAGTTGGGGTCATTAAACCACCACAAAGGAGGTGGGGTAATTAACAGTTAAAGACAGATGATGGAAACATGTGGAGAACATGGAGAAGGGGAAGACCTGGTCCAGAATCCAGGTCTGCTCACCTGTCTAGGAGCTGCTCAGGTAAAGAGAAAGAAACATCGTCTCATCATGTGTCTGTATCTGAGGAGTTATCATGAATGACTTCCTTCTTCCTGTTGATGATTGTATCATTGTACTTACCAGGTTAATTATGTGGTTATGACATCACTAAAAAGTTTCCTGCTCTGTAGAAATTCATAGGAGTGATGAGAACGTTTCACTGTAACTGATGACTACATTTCAAAGTGAGACAACAAAGAGGAAACAACTGGTACCCAACACCCCGACAGACACTTAAATACGCCAAAGGTAAGGGAACACAGGTGAAACTCATTAGGAGCCACACAATCACAAAGTAAGGAAACAGGACAAAGACAGGAAGTAAAAACACTCTACTACAAAATAAAATGGCAATTCAACTAAAAGTCTAAAACAATCAAACATAGAATCAGCCGATGCAAACCATGACTGTTCTGTTTTGATTCATTATTGTTCTTCTTATTATTATTATTGTTATTATTATCGTAAGCCCTTGGCGCTTCCTTCCTCTTTATTATATATGTTTTTATGGTGCGTAATACCATTCTATAAACCAGGTGTCTTTAGTCATGAGGCAAATGTTACAATGTCAATTAGTCAATGTTATTTCATGCCTAAAATTCAACTTTTTCCAATGTTAGAGTCCAACTGTTCAGCTAAACTCAGCTGTAGTGTAAAAATTGGTGTAGTGGAAATGTGATGAAAACAGATAAATGAAGCCTCCCTCTTCTGAGGTCTGGGATCTCTTAGTGTTTCCACTTCTTCTGTGGTGGTTTATGGCATCAATCAGAGAATTAGCTTGAGCCTCATTCTCACATCACAGTGGTGGATGGAAACATTTATTTGCTCAACTTTATGGACGTTTGCTCTGAGCTACATGTGAATGGAGACACGTTTTGAAGTGTTTGTCTTTGATGCAGGACTTGAAATTATTCAAAGGCTGAATTCCGGGCAGTTTAATGGCTTTCCCATACTGGGCACATCAGCTCTAAACACATAGCAAGCAAGAAGCATGAAGTTGTGAGGGAACATGAGCGTTTTTCAGTTTTCATACTGTCGCTCTGCAGCATCTGAATGCAAAGCCTGACTCTCACTGCAGAGGAGGAAGGGAGAGTGCTGTTTACTGAGGAGGAGGATGGTGTGAAGAGATAACAAATAACTGTTCTGTTCTCCTCCCATCTGAAGGAGCAACATGTGAAATGCATTTGAAGCATCTGGAGGAGACCTGGTGACTAATGGTGAGTATTGCTGTGTTGTGAGACCACATAGGAAGTGTGAAGATGTGAATGGAGTAAACATAAAATAAATATTATTTTTTCTCTCTTTGAATTGACTCATGGGGCTGCAGCAGATCTCAGGCAGGTTATCTTTTTCATTACACTTAAGTGCTGAGTTAAAGGGAACTGGACTTCTTTTAAGATTTTGGAAGACGTTCCACCTCTCATCTGAAAGGCTTCTTCAGTTCTAAAAGCTGTTGGGGAATCCCAGGTATTTAACCTGTAGTGGGGTTGTCACCTTGGAGGTGGTGAAACATCTTTCAGAACCTTAAAAGAAATCGGGTTGCCTTCGACTCAGCACTTCAGAAGACCATGACCTGGATGACTGAGAACTTACACAGACAACTGTTTCATTACATTCTCCACAGTCTTTTTACAAGCTAAAAAACTGAAATTCTTGCTTTAATGAATACTAGTGATGGTCTGAACCCACTGTCCTATTCCTTTGAATGGTCAGTTGTATCATGTTCATGTTAAAATGAGCGCTTACTTGGTGTGTTTTAGTCGACATTACACAACAACAAATCAAAGTAACAAGACAATAATCAGCAAATTGATCATTCCATCAATATACCTAAAGTGGGATTAAATGTGATTACATTGGCTACATTTTTAATATCTAGATATCAACCTATCCTCTAGAATTCAACAGTCTATACATTTAAAGAAAAAACATTTTTTTAAATTTAGTTTTTTTTTTAAACCTCAGTTTCAGTGTAGAAATATGATTTACAGATGCTCTGTTCATGAACATCGTCTACTCAATGTCACAATGTAAAAACTTGGGTTTTGATATAAACCAACTTAAATTCAATCAGTCCAACGTCTTTGTGATGTTACTGTCACGTCTGGGCAGTGATTTATCATGACTCAGATATTCAACAGAAAAGAGAAAGCATTCAGGATAGGAAATGACCAAAGATCAGTCTACATAATCTCCATGTGCTGGTTTTCCTTTTCTAATTTTCATCAACCGAGAACCCAACCTTAATGTCACAATAATACCATAGCAACAGTAGTTGCCAATGTTAGTAGTCTAGTAGTCCATCAACATTTCCTAAATGCCAGCAGTGGAGCAGCCCAAGATTCAGACTGAGTACAAAGATTATTTTCTCCTCCAGCTGATTCATTCTGCTTCATCTTATCAAGGACTGGTCCTTATATTAGGACTGGTCCTAAACATGTTGTTTTTCCAGAATGCAGCGGGTGGGCGTTGCTGGTTTTTGATCATATGTCCCTTTGCTACCCATAACTTCCACTAACTATCCTCCACTAACTAATATGACCTCCACTAACTACCATGACCTCCACTGATCACCATGACCTCCACTTACTACCCTCATCTAACTATCATGACCTCCAATAACTACCCATGACTTCCACTAACTACCCTTGACAAACTACCTTCACCTCCTGTAACTACCTTTGACTAACTAACCATGACCTTCACTAATTACCATGACCTTCAATAACAACTACGACCTTTACTATCTACCCATGAGCTAGACTAAATACCCTCAAATAACTACCATGACCTCCAATAACTACCCATGACTTCCACTAACTACCCTCCACTAACTAATATGACCTCAACTAACTACCATGGCCTCCACTGATCACCATGACCTCCACTAACTACCCATGACCTCCACTAACTAACATGACCTCCAGTAACCACCCTGGCCTCCACTAACTAACATGACCACATGACCAACAACCCTCAACTAACTACCATGGCCCTTACCTTCGACCTACCCATGGCCTCCACTAACTACTCTCTACTAACTAGCAAGACCTTCACTAACTACCCATGACCTCCACTATCTACCCTCGACTAATTAGCCTGACCTTCACTATCTACCTGTGACCTCCACTAACTACCAATGACCTCCACTACCTGACTTCCACTAACTACCATGACCTTCACTAGCTACCAATGACCTCCACTAATTACCCTCGACTAAATACCCACAATCTCCACTAACTACCTACGACTAACTTTGCATGATCTCTACTAACTACTATTGACTAACTACCCATGACCTCCACAGAACTACCAAGATCTTCACTACCTACCCGTGACCACCACTAAATACCCATGACCTCCACTAACTACCGGTCATGGTAGTTTGTGGAGTTCATTAACTACCCTCAACTAACTACCCATTACCTTCACTATCTACCCATGACCTCCACTAACTACAATTAACTCCACTAAATACCAAGATCTTCACTAACTATCCTAAACTAACTACCCATGACCTCCACTAACTACCAAGATCTTCACTATCTATCCGTGACTGCCACTAAATATCAATGACCTCCACTAACTACTGGTCATGGTAGTTTGTCGAGGTCACTAACTACTCTCAACTAACTGTCCACGACCTTCACTGTCTACTTATGACCTCCACTAATTACCATGACCTTCACTAACTACCATTAACTCCACTACCTACCAAAACCTTCTCTATCTATCCCATACTTGGGCCATATGCTGGCTTTCTTCTCCCACAATTGTATTGTTTCCACAACCTGAATTTGGTCCATATGCATCACAACTGTAAAACACCACATCCATATCTGGACCTATTCTGGCGCACACATAAAAAATTTCCAGCTGTAATGTTGCTAGATTCAGACAGACCAGACTTGGGCTGAAGTATATGTTTGCTGTCTGGGACTCTAATTTCCACACCAGTCTTCTGGGCTCATGTCTTCAAACTAACATCTATTATTTATGCCTGATGACAACTCTTGAATTACTCTACCTCAATGGTTTTGCCTTATAACCCAGATTTACTGGAGGAGCAACAATCCATTGGACTGAGTCTCTGAGTGTAATTGGACACCATGTGCTGGCTGTGATTTGGAAACACCCTTTCACAGAGGTCAGAGTGTTAATTGGATGTGATCAGTTGCCTTGTCAACAAACTGTCTCTACTTGTCAGTCATCATTTAATATGAGCTAATCTGCAACACACGATGATGAAGTGATCTGCTGGAGGCTTCTTAGCAACAAGCTGTGTGTCTGACACAGTACAGCTCTAAAAACCATGTCCTAGAGGACTTCAGTCATCATCGTATCACCGCTATCTGTGGAAGATCAGCAATAACAAATATTTCAATTCTTCTATTTAAACCAGCATCCTAGTGAGGAAGTATACAGAATGAAGCTTTGATGTGTGACACTTCACTACACCCTTCTCATGGGTGTTGAATACGCTTCACAAAACTTCACAAGACTAAAGGTCTGGAGGTAACTGCACCTTCAATTTAGAAACTTCAATCCATGTGAGGTGTGAGATCAGTCACCTCATCCTCATCATGTAGGAAAAGGAGTGATGCTAAAAGCACATGACAGCATCTCCAGCAGTCTGAACTGCTTCAGATATTTAACATTGGATGGTGATGATGATGATGATAATGATGATGATGTCTCTGAAGGTTCTCAGTTATCCCGGTCATAGTTGTACAGAGATACAGTATATATATATGTGTCTCTGCTTTCAGGTGGTTAAACACTTGCGTTCATGTATATGTATGTTCAAATGTAAACTGTCCCAATCCAGGATTCAACCTTCAGAAGCTGAAGGATTCTTTGGGTGGAGCCCCGACCTATCCCAGGAGTCATTGGGGCGAGCAGTGAAAATAATATGTCAGCAAACAGCCCAGACAGACTGTCTGAGGATTACACTGTTAGGAGCCAAAGGGGTTTTGGAGAAAAGTTATCTGTTTTTAAGGTTGCTAGGCAACAAGAGTGAAGGTAGTGGAGATCATGGGTAGTTAGTCAAGGGTAGGTAGTGGAGGTCCCAAACCAAATCTAATGGACATAGAGTTGTAGTGATCATAACCATGGGAATCTTCCCCATCTCAACCATACACCACCATGGCATCAGGTTATAGTTTGACAAAAATGTGAAGCTCAGACTCACAAACCAATGAGACTCAGATCAGTCAGTGTGTTCACATCCACACAGTTCCAGCAGGAGGCCTAACCAGCTGATAAGAGAGATGGTCTGTGTAAGTTTACCGTGCAGGCTTATTTACCACACTCTGAGCCTTGGCCTCTCAATTATCACCAATAGCTCTCTGGTAATCAGTGCTGCTTCAAGTGCTTCAAGGGCCTGGGGTGGTGGTGGACCACTGAAATGTCCTCAGCTTGTATAAAGCAGTGTGCATCAGTGACACACTCTGAGCTGTGACTCAGTGATGATGTTGTTGTTGTGCTCAGTGTCTGTCAGAGGCAAACTAAGTGACTGCCCTTTGTTTCCCCACAGGCTGTCATCATTCAGGTCACAGACAACATCAGCATCATGTATCCTGAGGAGACACATCTGCAGGAGCTTTGTGAACTTGTTGGACATTGCTGCAATGAGACTCCATCAAAGACACAACATGACCCTAGGATCCAGACCAAACCAGTGTGAAACACACACTCAGCATAATATGACCTATTGGAATAAAGGGATGGAGGTCCAACCCTGTTTTTGATGAGAACTCTGCACCAATAACAAATTTAATCATCAATGACATGATGGCCAAGAGAGGCCACGGAACAGAATAATCAAGATTGTCTTCACACAGAGATATTGCTGACACAGGAGATGCACAGAAATTAAGGGCATATGGACTGTGACAGACATTTTCTTCCTTCTTGGATAATTGAGAAATTTTGGTTTGGTGATATGAACATGATCCTGTGTTCTGTGGACTGCTACAGAAACCAAAAGGACAACAGGGTACTGACAGTATGTCCAGATTAACCATTGTTCAAATAGCTTCTGTAATTGACAATCAGCGGCGTTTCTGTTTATAATGAGACCGGAGCTATTGAACATGGTTGTTTAAGGGTAAGTGACAATGTTGTTTGTTTGTTTGTGAGCATCTTTTAAGATTGAAGTTCTCCAATAGTGACAATGGAATTCAATCGGAGCCTGGATAGTGGGTCCTATCCAACAGACCTGCCCTATAACACAAGTCTGGACTATGAGGACTACTACCAGGAGCCAGACACCAGCAAAATCATCATCCCCTCAATCTATGCTCTTGTCTGCTGCATAGGTCTCACTGGCAATGCCATGGTCATCTATGTCATTCTGAAGTATGCCAAGATGAAAACAGCCACAAACATTTATATCCTCAACTTGGCCATTGCTGATGAGTTGTTCATGCTGAGCGTTCCTTTCCTGGCCACATCAGCTGCCGTTCGTCACTGGCCTTTTGGATCCCTGATGTGTAGGTTGGTGTTGAGTGTGGATGGTATCAATATGTTTACATCAATCTTCTGCCTGACGGTGCTGAGCGTGGACCGTTACATAGCAGTGGTTCACCCTATCAAGGCCGCCCGCTACCGCAGACCCACTGTGGCCAAAGTAGTCAATGTTTGTGTGTGGGGACTGTCGCTCATAGTCATTCTGCCCATCATTATTTTTGCAGACACTGTCCCAGCACAGGATGGTGGTGTGGACTGTAACTTCTTGTGGCCTGAGGCAGCCTGGTCAGAGGCATTTGTGGTCTACACCTTCCTTTTGGGGTTTCTACTCCCGGTTGGAGCCATCTGCCTGTGCTACTGTCTCATGGTGGCCAAGATGAGAGCAGTGGGGCTAAAGGCTGGCTGGCTTCAACGGCGGCGCTCAGAGAAAAAGATCACCCGCATGGTGCTTCTGGTGGTGGCGGTGTTTGTCCTCTGTTGGATGCCCTTTTACATTGTGCAGTTGGTCAGCGTTTTCCACCGGCCTCCAGATCCCATGGTCACTCAGCTGTTTGTCATCCTCAGCTACGCCAACAGTGGTGCCAATCCCATCCTCTACGGTTTTGTGTCTGATAACTTTCGGCGTTCATTCCAGCGCATTATGTGTTTCCGCTGGCTGGAGTCTGGACTGGACACAGAGCAGGTAGATTATTGTGCAGTAGCTTTGAAAAGACAAGCAACATGCAGTCCTTTGGATTTTCCTAAGGACTGTATGGCTTCTGAGATGGTGTTTCGCAATGGGACATATACCTCCCGCACAACCACAGTGTGATGTTCAGAGCAGGACTTAAAACAAGTAGCCACAACATAATTACAAATTTCTCATAATTTAACTTTTTCTTTTCAGATACACTCAAATAAAGTTCCCAGTAGCAGAAGTGTGTATCAGTACATCACTATCACCACTGCTGCTCTTAGTTCCTCTTCTCAAACACAAGTCTGTTTTCATTCACAATGTTCCGTTGCTTCTCTTTTGCTGTTATTCTGATCATTATTTTACAAAGTTGGGTCTTGTTAAGTAATTCTCTGTATTATTGTTATGGCTGTTTTTTAAAGTATTGCAGTAGACTTTGACATAATATTTCCCATATAATTTATCATCATTATATGATGCTATTCACCCAAAATATTTCAAAACATGTAAAAATCATCTAAGTTGTATTTGTGAATGTATTATATAACTAGCAATGATTAGCTTTAGATACACTCAAATCAACTTTGAAAGTTTTAATTTCTTTTCCATAGAATCCAAATGTTTCAAATTCTTACCACATCTGCATATGCATCATCTGCATATAAAATCAGTTTTACTGTTTATTTTGGAAACCTACAGATTTTATTTATAAAATCTGTAAGTTTTTATAACAATGGACCAAATGACAATGAGCTGGGCAGACATTTGGGCCTCAGGTGGTGCTGCTTTATAAATCAGTATGTATATCTTTAATTAATTATACCTTGTGTATTTGCATTACTTTTGATAAAAGCACTTTCCTTTGCGCTTTGTACAAATCAGACATTTTATCACATGCTGATCAAATTTGTCAAACTTTTAAATTTAATGGACTTTGTCTATTTAATGCGTAGTTGTGTACAAATGTATAACACAAATTGTTAATGACTTGTTATTACTTGGGGAAAGCATTGCTGATTTTCATTTTTTTTTAAATAATAAGTTTTACTTTTCATTATAAACAGTAATTATTTGATAATTTTTTTGAACAAAAGAAAAAGTATGTTTCTGCCATGCAAAAAAAAAAAAAGCTAAATTATCAAAGCGGTCATTTTCTCAAGACTTGGAAATGAAATTTGATTTGCTCTGTGTGTTTCTGTATCTGCATCTGTTTGTTAATCATTTGTTGGTGAATCTGTTTAAATATCAGGTTTTGTTGTTAATTACAAAGGTTGAAAACAACTATTTCCACCTCTGGTTTCACTCTGTCTGTTCAGACTGTGAGTCTCTTGAAGCACACCTGAAAGTCTCAGTGGCAGGTCTTAAAAGGTGATTCCACTTTATGTGGCACTGCGCAGTGCTGGTTTGATGCGATGCATGCTGGACTTCACACAATTCGTGTCAGTTAGAAATTTTGTCAGACTTTTGCCATGCTGTGTCCATGTGTCCATGCTCCACCACCAAAAGCTCCTACAATAGACACATGAGCATAAGAACTGGACCATGGCGTCGAAGAAGAAGGTGGTCTGGTCTGATAGATCAAGTTTTCTTTTACATCATGTGGATGGTTGGGGGAGAAGACTAGCTAAGATCTTAATTGACATTGTTTTCATCCTCAGATCTTCACCAAGTATCACTGAGATGGACAAACATCAACAGCACTGTAACTCATACACATTTAAATATAAACTAGAATTACTGACCCCCACCAACCTGCAAGGAAGTATGATTACCGTTTCCCCTTCCTGAGAGCATTGTGAAAAGCGAATTAGACTTTTGACCCTTTGTATATTAAATGTCATCCAATACAGTAATTTATCCTATTTGAAATTTGAATGTGACACACACACAGACACTGCACATGTAGTCCAGCTACATGCATATTTGCAGTCGCAAGACAGTTTGCTGTTTCTCCCAGCACTGTCTCAAGAGCATGGAGGAAACATTTCCTGTGTGAACAGATTGATCCCCGAAGTTTCACTGTCCTGAGTTTTACTGAGATGATTCAGTGTCCCTTCATTTTTTTGAGCAGTGTACAAAAGCGAGAGAGAGAGAGAGTGTGTGTGTATGTACATACATTCCTTATAATGCCTATGTCCACTTCCTGGTTCCACCCAGACCAATGATTCCAGAAACCATCATCATTTGAACATGCCCTTGCCCCTTGACACCCCCTGTTTGTATAGTAACAGGTACATATATTTTCATTGAACTCAGGAAGCTCAGGTGCTCAGAAAGAAGAAAAAGTGAAATGTGAGACACTGGACAGAGGCAGAGAACCACAGCACAGAGGCAAAGAACCCCAAGACTGCTATGTTCTGTACCTGGGATCGAAACAGCACACCTTGTACTTCTCTAGACTAGAGCTTTTAAAATACCAGCCAATTTTTAGGTTAAATATTTCTAAGAAAAACACAACACACAACCAAAAATGATGAGTCAAAGCAGCTGCTAAAATCCTACAGGTATTAAAAACACTAAATTGGTGTATGAAAGAATCAAAGTGGTAGAGGAGGCTGAGGAAATCCTGTTGTCTCTAACATGGGACCATGTGAACTGTACGCAGCCTGTGTGCATCTTCCTCCTATGTCTACCATCCATGAGAGTAAACTAGCTGCCCAGGGCCTGCTGGGAGATGGATGAGGATCTTCATGATTACACTCTATAACCTTGTTCTCTGTGCAGTTCAAATTCTGCCACAAAACAAATAATCAGAGGAGCCAGAGTCCTTTAGTTTGTCATTAATACTTCACCCACATACCTGCCCACCACCCTCATCCTGCCCACCACCTTCTACACCTACCTGCCCCTCACCTACCTGCCCACCACCCTTATCACCTACCTGCTCTTAATCTTCCTGCCCAGCACCCTCTCTTAACCTTGCGGTTGTTGAGGATCATGAAGAGAGAGGCTTTAAGAGAGAGGCAGTGAGAGTGAAGCAGCGAGAGAGAGGCAGTCGAAAGAAGCAGTGAGAGAGAGGCAGTGGAAAGAGACTGAGAGAGGGATTGAGAGAAGTAGTGAGAGAAAGAGAATGATGCAGGCAGTGAGGCATGCTTTGAGCGAGAGGCCTCATGGGAGAGGCAGTGAGAGAAAGCATTGAATGAGGCAGTGAGAGAGACGCAGTGAGTAAGGCAGTGAGAGTGAGGCAGTGATGCAGACAATGAGCGAGAGCCTTCATGAGAGAGGCATGAGAGAAAGCAGTGAGTGAGGCTGTGAGAGAGAGGCAGTGAAAGAGAGGCAGTGAGAGGGGAAGTGAGAGAGAGCCAGTGATACAGGCAGTGAGTGAGGCAGTGGAAAGAGGCAGTTAGACAGAGAAGTGAGAGAGGAAGTGAGAGGCAGACGTAGTTAGTGAGGCAGTGAGCAAGAGGCCTTGTGAGAGAGGCAGTGAGAGAGAGTCAGTGAGGGAAAACAGTGAATGAGGCAGTGAGGGGAAGTGAGACATACAGTGAGAGAGACACAGTGAGTGAGGCAGGGAGAGAGAGGCAGTGATGCAGGCAGTGAGGGAGGCAGTGGAAAGAGGTTGTGAGAGAGTGAAAAACAAGGCTGTGGGTTTGGTTTCAGCTTTGGTTGGGACAGTTTTTACAAAGACACATTTCCCACCAACAGATGGACTTGTTGTTGCTGGTCATGTTGCCTACTGGCACTGAGAAAAATCTGCTGGCAAAAGAAATAGATCAGTCCTGAGGAACAAAGCCAACAGCTGTTCAGCTGGATGTCCTGAGACACTGGAGACAGAAATTCAGGTTCAACTTTCAGTTGATGTCCTTTGACCTGATGCTCTGTGACCTGATTCTCATCTCTGTAGTTTGATTAAGCATAAACAGGAAACTATTGAGGAGAAAGTGTGTTTATCACTGTGTCTCTGCGGATGCTACATGGGCAGGGCCTGATGTCTTCATTTAAAACCAACACACAGCCTGTGGTCACTAACATTAGACATCATGCTCTTGATTTGTTGTAAACACTGAACTTCATCTCAAGAGTGTCTGTGGAAGCATTGAGCCATGCTAATGTTACATTGCATCAGTCTTTCAGAGAACAGCCTTGAATGCATCTTGAACAGTTCACTGAGAGGAGATGTGACAGCAGCTGGAGCAGATGTTTCAGTTAGTTAACAAATCACATTCAGATGGAGCTGCCTGTTAAAATAGGGTCGCTAGGTACTGCAGTACAGATGACATCAGTGACATGAGGCCAGGACCAGCTGCCAAATATCTGCTATTTGCTAAAAGTGACCTTATTCTGTGCAAAGTGCCCAAAAAATTAACAGAAAAATATGGCAGGAAGATAAAGTCTGTTCTGCACTGTTTTATGGTCTTAGTCTCAGTTTCAGCCAAAACATGTCAAATTGCTCTCCAGTAACTTTAAAACAGGTTCCCTGTGGTGTCTTTCAAATCTTATGACAGCGGCCATCAGGAAGATCACTTTGTAGAAAAGCTCAAACTGGAAAATTACTGACCTGCCAGAAATTCAGATCGTCTGAGATTCTAACAAGATGATGGTTCAGGGAGATGTGATGCTGTGAACCTGCTGAAACCACACATAAAGCAAAAACCTCCATGACAGAAACCCAGTCTGCATCATCAGTTAACACTTAAATAGGGACACGCTCAATTTTCGACACATTTACTTTTGTTGTGCAAAAGGTCCATGTAATCCAAAGGTAGGCGTTAAAGAGCCGTACAGTCTAAAGGTAGATGTTAAAGGTCCATACAGTCTAAAGGTAGATGTTAAAGGTCTGTACAGTCTAAAGGTCAATCAAAGACCACATGGAGGTCTATATGTCCATGTGGTCAGGTGTAGGTTCTGTATTAATACTGTGAAAGTATCAAAGGGCTCAGTCATTTACTCAGTCTTTAACTGAGCCAGCTGTCAGGACTTCTTTGATGTGACAACAAAGCAGTCCACTGCCTTTAGGCCCACCCATCTGTACCTACCATCCAATCAATATCTGCCATATTTTTCTTGGAGCAGTCAGGCTCAGAGCCTCTCCTCTGATTGGCTGATTGATCAGTTGTTTCTAGAGCTCCAGAGAGAAGCCTGATTGAGGGAGATGTAAGAGAGGAGATGTAAAACTACACTATGATGGCTTTTGGTTCTTAAAACCACTATATAATATAACCAATATAAAATATGAACTTTTATTATAAAACATGGACCTTTAAAATAAAATATGGTTCTTTAATATAAATGTGGACCTTTAACATAAAATATATTATTTGTTGTGAATGCTATGAAGCTGAAACTTCATACTGAAAGTAACCCTAATGATTTAATTGATATGACACTTCAGATCTTTCTGCCTGCAGTATAGAGTGTGAAGGCTTTCTTTTTCTTTTTGTTGGTTGCTTTGCTAACTGCTCCAAACTCTGATAGTTTATCGTCATTGGGCTCCTGGTAGCATGAGAGTTGTTGGGGATGGGGATAATCAACAATCGTACTGATGACTTTACTCCCTAACCATCAATTTTTCTGGCTGAACAAAGCGTGTATTACTTGTCTAACTGCCTGAATGAATAATAAAATCTACTGACAGCATGGTTCAAAATGCTTGTAATGAAAATGTTTGACCTTGTCCCTATGATGTTTTTCTCTAAAACAGTGAAATAATCAGTCAGCACTATGACTGCATGTTTCCACCCTGAACTGCAGTGAACCAATGTCTCAAAAACACATTCAGACAGTCAGGGATTCATATGTCACAAACCACAGGAACCAATTCTGTCAACTGGTGTGGACTTAGGGTGAGGTTCTATAAACCTGAAACATTTAATTTCAGAGAGCTATTTCAGAGAGCCGGAGTATTAACAAATGAAAAATGCTAACTACACTAATCGTTCTGATCCAATTGAAACTGATCCAAATCCAGTCTCTGATTCTGGTCTCAACAGAGTCCTGATCTGACTCTGGGTCTGACTGAGGCTCAAACATGAGGCTGGGTCTCTGATGTTTCTTCCTCTAACCATCTTCATCCTCTCTGTTCTGTCACCTGTCCACCTTAAGAAAGCAGGTGGTGGGTGGGGTTAAGGCCTGATCCAAGTCTCTGAACCAGGAAATCAGAGAAGATTTGACTTTTTGTGGGAAAACATGTAAAATGAAATATTAATCACATCTGAGGATTTTTACAGAGTTTAAAATGTGTCTGGAGGTCTTATACACTGTATGGATAAAAGTATTTAATAAATACCTCTGAATCATTGAATTCAGGTGTTTTATTCAGTTCCATTCCGACAGGTGTAATAAAATCAAGCACCTAGCCATGCAGTCTGCCTTCACAAACATTTGTGAAAGAATGAGTCATTCTAAAGAGCTCCCTGAATTTGAGTGTACAACTGCAATAGGATACCAGTGTTGCAACAAGTCAATTCGTGAAATTTCTTCCCTCCTAGATATTCGACTGTACACTGTACACAATTGTAATTGTATTATTACAAAGTGGAAGCAGCAACTCAGCCACAAAGTGGCAGACCACAAAGTTACAGAGCAGGCTCGCTGAGTGCTGAGGCACATGGTGTGTAAAAGTTTCCAATGATCTGCTGACTCAATAACTTCCAAACCAAGCGTTGAATGGAGTGGTGTAAAGCTGCCACCACTGGACTCTGGAGCAGTGGAAACGTGGTCTGTGGAGTGACAAATCATGCTTCTATATCTGGCAGTCTGATAGATGGGTCTGAGTTTGGTGAATGCCAGGAGATAGTACCTGCTGGACTTCAGTGTGCCAACTGTAAAGTTTACTGTAAAGTAATGTGTAGGTGGCCCAATACTTTCGTCCATATAATGTGGCTTGACTGTTCACCAAAGGGAAGAAGATTGTTGGCATTTTGAAGAGCTGAAGGTAAAAGGAAGTCCTCCTCAAGACTCATCCACCTTTCCCTCAGTGAAGTTAGCATCAGGTTTGACTTATGGCACTGTGCTCAAGTCACAAGTGCTATGCTCAGTCTATCACTTCATGCCTATGCATACCTTACACTGATGCCAACAATGTTTCTAAAGCACCTCCCTGCCACATTAACCTTATCACAACAACTCATTGCCACATCAGCAAAAAGATGTCACTTCAGGGGTTAAAGTGAATGACTGTGTCAACTCTGCATCCTCCAGCTGCTTCTGTTGCAAGCACTCAAATGTCCTTTCATCTGATGTTTTTTTTTTTGTTGTTCTTTTCATCCTGATTTACAAATCATAGCAACACATCTGACACTGACATTCAATATTCATGTTACGTCAGAGTCAAAGAGGTCACATTTTCCCAAGTAAGGTCTGTGTTTTCAGGTTATAGCTCTAGGAAAACAAAGTCAGTGAATAAAAGAGTAAATACAGCTGTTCTTAGTACTGCCAATAAAAACTGTATCCAGCTTCAAAAGTAGATTAGATGGTGGAATGTGATTGGATAAAATGCTTTTCAACTCTGTCAAAAGTCAAATGAAAAATAAAAAAACAAGAGATCTAAAAGAGTTTTCCCTGCCCCTTCAGAGTAAGAGCCCAAGAGTCTGACACTGACCTGCTATCAGGCTCCAGTAAAGACTGATGAAAGGAGCTGCTGCTGCACATCAAGTGGTTTCATCATGTGCTCTCCTTATGTCTTCATGCTCTGTGGGGCAACGCAGAGGAATGGCTGCATGGTGCTGGGCCTCATGTACCAGCATCACTGGTTAGCATGCTTCCCCTGTGGTTAAGCTCCTGTGAGCGGGTGTCCACACAGCAGACGTCACTCATGCCAGAACTGTGCTGTGATTCATTGCCTTTGAAAAGCCCCACCTTCTCCAAAACATTTACCTGTGGCTTCTCCCTCAACACTGAGCAGGGCTGCATGTTTCCTGCTGGGGTCAACATCAAACATTACTGAGCAATGTACAAGTTAGTCAGTTCAGTTTGCAGGACCTCCATTAGGCAAGGCAAGGCAATTTTATTTGTATAGCCCATTTTTACAAACAGTTTGTCTCAAAGGGCTTTACATAGCATCATAACAACATCATAACAACATACTGATGAAGACCATGTGATAAACATGCACGTGTACAGCAAAGTGCAGAATGAACTGGATTTTGATTTGGCTCAGCTGTGAAAAAGAGGCTCCACTTCTTATTTCACTCTGAGACATTCACTTAATGTTTGACATTTTCTGGATGGCAAATGGACCAAACTAAAAAGTACAGTCCAGTTTAGGGCAATCTTAATATTACTAAAAGGGGGTGTGGCATCATGACTGAGAACTGTGATTGACTTATGGCAGAGCGGCTCCTTGATCACTACTGCACAGACTCACCAGCACCACCAGCAGATGTATCCTGGACGTTTTGGCTTCATTTTGGTTTAGTGGGAGGAAGTGACACGTCAACCATCTTTACCGTCACTCTGCCACTCTGACCTCTAGTTGAGCCAACTATGACTCATGACTTATTCAGCAAATGTATTCCATTGCTACTCCTTGCATTTTTCATCAGCAAAAGAATCCAGTTTCAAGTGGCTGTAAAAACATTTTAACAGCAGTGAGAAGGCTCCACCAACTTCTGTCATTTCCATTTGATTTGCAAAGAGAGAGGGAGAGAGAATGTGTGTCCCTGTACCCCTCTCTCTGTTTTATCTTCTCCTCACAGAAACAAAGCAGCCGAGTTCACATCTGGTTTTAATCTCTTCTCCATCGGCCTCTCCGTCATTCCACTACAAATTTAAGTGCAGCTCCAGCCCTGCAGTGCACAGGCGAGCAGACACACACACACCTTCAGGTTCTCAGAAATGCTTATGCTCAGAGTAACCTGATCCACTCTGACCTGGTCCAGGTCTCCTGTGGACAGCTTCAGTTGCTCAGGTCTGTGCTAAATGATGATTGGACTGGAGAGTCCAACCAAACCTGGTCTTAATGTGGGTCAATGTGACTTTAACAACCTGTTGGTCAGACAGCCTCACTTCACTCAAACAACACCCACATGCCCCTGGTGCTGCTATGCTGCACTGATTTGACTGGTTTATAATTTGATTATGGTTTACGTTTCCTCTGATTTGCTGTATGTGGGTCACTCTCTTGTCTGACATCCACGCTGTGAACACACTGAAAATGTGTTTGGGGATAAATGCCAGTATAAGTCTGGTCTCAGGTTCTCCATCATGGAAAGTGAAGGTTACTCAAACTGCCCTATGAGTGGGAAGATCGGAGTGAAGGGCCAAGAATCTGATTTGTCCCCTGGTCCCCTCTTTGCACATCCCCCCAACTCAAGAGGTGTTACATGTCAGTTAATCAATGCTATATGCAAAGCTATGATGTGTATTTTTTTAACTGTAACCCAGCCCTCCGACTGACTTCCTCACCTGCTTATGTGTCTCTTTTCTACATTGTTAATTAATTTGTATAATATCTATTATCATTAACCCTAATCCAGCAACTGGAGATGTCAGATAAAGAATAAAGAATAATAAAAAGTACAATCTCATCCTGTGAAATGTTGTGGAAGAGAAGAAACAAGTAGCAAGAAATGGAAGAATAAGAAGCAAAAATCAAACAGAGCTGCAGGCTCCAGTCCTTCCAGGTTTCAGGTCTCATCCACAAAAACAAAACTAGCATCCTTTAAATGACACACTATACATACTGTAGTATTTCACCATTAGCTTTAAGTACTTGCTGGTATTTTGTAATCTTTTTTTAATAAATCTTTCCCCAAAACAGATCAAATGTAAAAAAAGAAGGAACTGAACTGTGCTAATGTAAATCCATTTAAATCTAATGTTAGCACATTGATTTATTCTGGCTTCAGCAACATGGAAATGTAATAAAGCAATTGGTAAATGGTTGTAAATGTAACACACCAAAAAGGCTGCCAAAAAATAAGACAGTCAGTGCTGCACAATGAAGAGAGACAGAGAGAGGGGAGACGCACAAGCTATCAAGCAGTAAAGTAAAGAGAGGGCAATGAAGGGAGAGAGAGAGAGAGCTCAATGCATCATGGGAGTTCCCCCAGAAGTCTAGGTCAACAGCAGTATAACTAAGGGATTGTTCAGGACTTAAGTTCTGACTATGACCTTTATCAAAGAGGAGAGTTTGAAGCCAAATCTTAAATGTAGAGCAGGAGTCTGATCCTGATCCTTGTGTTTACGAGGTTTGATTCATCATTCATCACATTTGATTCATCTCTGAATAGCTTTCCATAACAATAACCTGGAGATATACCTTTATTCACTTCATTACACACCACCCTGGAACTGAGGACTTGTCTTCCCCACCATAGGGCAAGACTTTGGAGTTCACGTCCTGAAACCTTCTGAGTGGTAGCAGCAGTCTAACCTGACTACAGTGACCACTTTGATGATGAAGGATGCAGCCAGGACCCTACAGCAGAGTCCTCATCCAGTCCCCACAGATGAGGACACAGATGAGGACACTGGATTTACACTGGGACGAGTGAGTCACCTGCCCCCTGGAGCCCAGCATCATGTGGTGAGGGAGGGGGTGTGGGTGAGTCAGGACAGAAGGCATCTGTCCAGGATGTTAACATCTATGGGGGAAACCAGTTCCTGTAATTAAATGTTTTCTTTAAAAGTGAATAAGGCGTCAATAAAGCTCTCATCCACCCCAGAGTCAATTCACGCAGGCCACTGGAGCACAGACTCTCCGCACATGAGCCTTGCCTCTAGCTGATTGCAGGGATAAGGAGAAGCATTGAAGGCCATTGTTTGGCTCACAGGACACCTACAACTCTGGGTGAGCCTAATCTTTATTTATCCTGAGGGAAATTAAGGAATTAATTAAGTATTTATCTATTTATCTAACCTTTTGGCCAAGATGGGCAGGAAGAACAAATGTGTCGAGCTTGGCCACAGCACAGACCTTGAATCTCTGCTGTGAGGGCCTGATGCAGTGTGTCAGAATCCAGAAGAGAATAGTCTATGCTGGCCAGATAGTTCTGTTACGTCTAGTGACAACAGGCTAAATAGGGCCCTGAAGCAGATTCACACACAGAGACATTTTAAGATGTTTGAAAGTCTTTACTGCTGAACAGGTGTACAACAACAGCAGGGGAACAGGGAAGTCCAGGAGAGGAAGGGGTGCTGCGGCTTGCCAGACAGGTGAATGTCCAAATGACCAAAGGAAGCTCCATGGCAGGGTTCAGCTGCAACACCAGAACCAGCGAACTGGAACATGCAGAGAACACAAACAACAGGAGGAATTACACAGGAAGTGTAGAGCAACTGGATAGTTACCAGTTGTAGATTCTGACAATCAGAAAACATGTGGATTGAGATCCAAGAACTAAATGCAGTGGGTGATTAAGGTGATGGAAAACTGATCTGCCAGGTCACCTGTGTGCACTTCTTCTCTTCTCTTTTAAAAGACATATGCATCAAATTAAAAGTGGCAAATATAGACTCCATACCATGGTGTATGAAAGTGCCAGAGCTCCATAGATAATGGCTTTTTTCATATGAGTTAAGATTCATGATCTTGTGTCTTTGTGTTTTGGATTTGCTCTGGTTTCTGGGGGAAGGAGAAACAATCCCATCTTGCATGGATAATGATGATAACATTTTTTTTTATTTATACGGGACCCATGTGTTTAACACAGGGTGTGAAGGTGTGTTTGAAATGGACATAAACTTAAGGATTAAGATACTGTACAATTTTTTATGCAAATAAATTATTGAGCAGCATTCTGTATGATGTTTAATCAAACAAGCAAACATGCAATTATCTGTCGAGTTCACTTATACATGCTAGTCAAAAGAAACTTTCTATGTTCATAACTTAATGAGTTAAAATAAGTCATATAAACAGTTCAGATATTTTAACTTCAAACTGTGAGTTACAAGAATGCAGAACTGTTTGTTCAACTACATAAGGAACAATTTCTTGCACTGACAATGAATAAAACATGGCTGAAACATGACCACCGGAATCTGGCTCCAACAGTTAGTCAGTCCATAGACCTCCGTCTCAAAATGTCCAATTTTGCAGCAAAAATATGTTTAAAGGCTGGTTTGGTCTCTGTAGCTAATTTCTTCCTTCATGACAACTGTACAGGGAGATATATTATATAACTCACCTTTTTACATTTTATTGACATCTCCATGTTAATAGTAGCAGTAGTTTAACACACAACACATCCCACTGTACTGTGTCTGTACACTGAGCTGCAGGAGGGATGACAATACTGAAAATAGGTCAGAGGAGGGGAGGGGGGGGGGAGACCCCCTCTGAGAAGTACTCAGGGCCAGAACCTGGTTTTGATCAGCACATTCCATTCATCACAATCACATGCTTTCTCATTGTGCTCCAGTGTCTAGTGGAATTTCTGTAAAAACTCCCACTGAGGATCACATTCATCTTTAAATTTACAGTATCCTTACTGTCACCCCACCCCACCTTTCCACCTACAGCTGCTCCTCCACTTTTCTAAAGGCTGTGACACCACTGACTGTGGATAGAGAGAAAGTGAATGACAGCAGCACAGTTCACACACAAACCTTCATGTGTGGACAGCTACTTACTCACCTTCCCTGGAGCTTTGGTTTCCTGAGCAGATTCTGTGAATTCCTCCTCCTAAAGAAGCTGGTGGATCTGATTCCATGGTCAGTAAAAACTCACACATAACCCCTGTCATACCTTTTAATTTACAATGTTGAAACATGGAACAGAAAAAAAGATGTTTCTCAGTTCACAGTCTATCAATAAAATAAGGACATATTTCATGTATAAATTTTTTTCTTCGGTTTATAAAATTCTTATATCCTCACATCCAATCAGCATTTCTCCAAAACAGGTAAAGAGCACTTCTTTTCTCCTCATCTTATTCAGGATTTTAGAATCTGATCTGACTGCAGCTGAAAAACATCCAAGATGCTTTTCAGGGCTGCACTAATGAATTAAGGTAACGACGGGTGATTTATGACCATTCTTTGAATAAGGTCATGGTTAATATCAATGACCAGCCCTCTGAAACATTCCTGGACAGATGTGAACATCTGCACTTTAACTTCTTAAAGAAAAAACAGAGGGAGAAGTGTTGCTGAACTTAACACTCCCACTGTGTGGATACGTTTCTCTGTATATCACAGGGTGTATGGGCTCCATAAACAGTGTTTTCTAAAGCATGAGACAAACATAAATACAATAGAACCACAATATACAAAGAAGGTTTGGTCTCATTGACGACTCAGCTCAGTTGCAGTGATTGTTTTCCCAGCATTATTATGTGACTGCAGACTGTCTTCTCTCTTCACCCACGGCTGCTGTGAGCTGACAATGTAAAGCCTTGAACACAATTATCTACAATAATATGCTATTGACATTGAGGATTTTGCATGAAGGAAACATCAGAGTCAAGTTTTTTTTTTTTTGCATCATGGATCTGAGCAGCATCTGGCTCCAGCTGTGAGATGCACATATCCTCAGATATAAGTAGATCTCTAACAGTAATATTTTATAACAATGTGCAATCGTGAAGCAATCAGATCAGTGTATGAAACATCAAAGCAGTTTGTACCACAGAGAAGCCCCATCCCCAAACCCCTCTTTAAAAAGTCAGTGGTTTACATTGTTCCTTCCCTTCCTGTTTTCATGTCAGGGAGGGTGAAGTTTCATTATTCACTCCTGCTTACCTCTGAACAGAGAGAGTCTGTTTATGTAAATGTCACTTTCTCTCACATCTGTTTAAACGGGGGTCTTAACCTCTGCTGAGGGGTTGGGAGCTCCCTGTTTATCATGAGCCCCAGACATCCAGTGGTAGCAGTCACTGACATTCTTGTTTCGTGGCTGGGCATCACAATGGGTGAAGTAAATGATGCCCAGTGCCACCAGCAGCACAAGGAGGATGCAGGTGGGCACCAGTAGGCCTACCAGGAGCCAAGTGCCGCCCTGTTTCTGCCCACTGTCTTCCTGGACAGGATCCACCATATCACTGCTCTCCCCACCCTTGGTCTGGGGTGGCCAGGAAGAAGTAAACTGGGTGGGAACAGTTGGGCCTTGGGAGAATGTAGTCCCTACATAGCCCTCCCCCTCTTCCTCCAACTCCTCCTCTGGGAACTGAGACCCTTCCCTGAGGGTGTACGGTTCTTCTTCTCCCTCATTGTGGTTGCTGGAATCTGTCAGCATGTTGTGGTTTCTGACTGAATCCTCTGGATTTCCTGGTCTTTGACTGGAAGTGGTGAGCCCAGCCCACCAATTCCAAGCTCCCTCAGAGATTGTAGAGGTGGAGAGCAAGGGAAGAACTGTGGTTGTCTCTCTGTCATCTTCGTACAGGTCTGAGGTAGTCCTGAAGCTAGTGGTGGGTGGAAGTGTGGTGTAGATGCTGGTGGGCAAATCCTCCAGTTTGGACTCCCACTGCAACCAGTCAACTCTTGCATTGTCTATGGTGTCCTGGTTGTTCTCATGCTCCTGTGTCAGATGGTCCAGCTCCTCCTGTGGAGCACTGGTGACCCAGATGACATCAGAGTTCAAAACTCTGGGTGGATCAGTCAGCCAGTCAAGAGGCTGCTCCCCCTCTGGAGGCCAGTCAGTGTGGCTCTGCTGTGGAGTCCAGTCATAGTCTATGGGGTTCCATACAAACCCAGGTTGGTGGGTAGCCCAAGGAAAAGGAGGTGTGATGGCAGTTTGGTCATGTCCTTCCCTTCTCTTCTGACATGAGTATTGATCAGGCATGAGCTCATAGCCCTCCTCACAGTAGCACTCAAATCCACCTCCTTCATAATTCACACACATCTGCTCGCATGTCCCAGGGATCTGACACACATCGGTGTCCTGACATCGGCTGGGGTCCTCAGGTACTGGAGAAAAACCCAGATGGCAGTGGCAGATATAAGATCCTGGTGTGTTCTCACAGGCATGCTCACATGGATCAGTCAAACACTCGTCTATATCCTCACATCCACCCTCGTGGTCGGGATGATAACCTTCCCGACATCGACATTCAAATGATCCCAGGGCATTCACACACAGATGTTCACAGGGAATCTGGAGGCACTCATCTACATCCAGACAACCGACCTCATCTGGTGCCAGCATGTATCCTTCAGGGCAGGCACAGCGGTACCCATCTGAAAGGGGTAAGCACTCAAACTCACAGGGGGCCCCCTCACAAACATCAGCCAGCTCACAGCTCTGCTCATCATCTCCGAGGTGATACCCATCGGCACACTCGCAATAGAACTGATCACCTGCCAGATGGCAGAAGTGCTCACATCCACCATTATTCTGGTCACACCAGTTGTGTGATACAGAGAAGTCAGAGCAGAGGGGTGGGGGTCTTGACCACCCCACTGAGCCATCCTCCTTCAGCGTACACAGAACTGACTGTTCCTCTCTGGTGCCTGCGGGACAAGGCATAGTAGCAGCAGATCCAAAGGGTATATGGGTTAGCAGTGTGCTTAGAAGGTTAAACGGCGTAGTGTAAAGGGCATTGCCCGCACCCTCACTCCACAAGGCAGGACACATTCCTTTGTAGGCATAATGACAAAGATACCCATCCACAGGGACTGAGCAGGCACCATCTAGCCATTTGAAGTTATTAGTTTCTTCTTCAATGCTGTAGCCCATCACCACGCAGCGGGGCACCATGCACGCAACAGGGGAGTCCTCTGTCTGCCAGTTGGTATACTCTGTGTCTTGGTCTCCAGTTGTCCAGGAGAAACCCCGCAGCGGGAGCATCGTGGCACACTGGCGAGGCTGGCGCTGCAGGCCGATCCACACCTGGACTTTTGTGCGTGAGTGGCGCAGATCCAGAGTGGAGAAGAGTGTGGCAATAGTGCTGGCATCCTCCTTACGTTTTATGATAGCAAGGTTGCCACCTTTCTCTTTGCAAGCCCTCCATGAGGCCAGGAAGGTTCTTCGTTGGAAGTATACCATGAAGCAGCCGTCAGCATTACAAAGTGCATCCCTCTCTCTCAGGTCTTGGCCCAGGACTGAAGAAACTCCAAAGAGCACAGGCAGCAGGGACATTAAGAGGAGAGCTGCAGCACTACTCACAGGGGGGCCCATCTTTGGTCTGAAGTGAAAATCTCTCCTTTACCTTCACCCTGACACTTTGATGTCTGCCTGTGAAACTGTGGCTTCTGTGCTCTATGTGACCTTCTCTGGCTTCATATGAAGCCACTGTCTCTGCTCCTCACTCTGTCCTACTGAAAGTGATCTGAGCTAGAGCTGAGTGCAGATCCCAAGATTTCAGAGAGCAGGAGGGAGGGGAGAAATTGGAGGAGCGGGTGGGAGGGAGGAAGCTGAAAGAACTGTATGTTTTTGGAAGGGGGGGTGTTGAGGGGATGGAGGGTGGATATGTGGATGTGTGTGTGTCAGAATGGGGGAGGTGCAGCAAACTGCATGTCTGTCTTTGTGTGTCTTTTATGAAAACCATATGACACACACACACAGACACACACGTCATATACATCACATTGTAGCTCAGTTTTCTTGTCTGTAATAAATCAAATGAGACTGAATTATCACTTGAACTGTAACCCACCCCCCCACACACACACCATCACCACCACCTTTGTGAAAACATACTCTTGTACAGTGATGTTAACAAACAGTGAGTCTGTAGTTGTACATCAGCTTTTGTTAAGCAGTAAAATGAAATAGTGTGTAGAAAGGATTTGTGTAAATCTGGGAGCAGACATCAGTGCTGAAGTAACACAAAGACAATGACAGAAGAAGAGCTTTGTGAACACGTGTTCAGACTCAGATTAGGAATCTATGTGAAACTTGGTGCAGTAAATTCCCACATAGAGAATCTGATTGGACAATAACCAGCCATTCAGAAGCCCAGTCAGTCACCCAGGTCAGTTTGAGTACAACCACATTAAATGAACATTATTTTCTGCTGTGTCACCAAATACAGTTCAACACTCTTGCATATATCTGAAAAGCCCACACTGTCGTCCATCGTGGAAATTGCTATGTCTGCAGGAAAGTAACGCACCTGAATCTGACTGGAAAGTCCATACAGTGTGCAGACACCAAGGAGAGTCCAGACAGAGTCCACAGTCCAGAGTCCAAACAAGGTCCAGAGTTTAAACAGAGTCCACACAGAGTGCAGGGTCCAAACAGATTCCAAACAGTCCAAAGTCGATACAGTCCAGAGTCCATAATCCAGACAGAGTCTAGACGGGGTCCAGGGTCCAAACAGAATCCAAAAAGAATCCAAAAAGAGTCAAGAGTCTAAACACAGTCCAGAGTAAAAAAATGTCCAGAGAGTCCAGGGAGTGTCCAGACAGAGTCCAGAGTCCAAACGAGGTCCAGTGTTTAAACAGAGTCTAGACAGAGTCCAGAGATTGTCCATACAGAGTCTATAGTCCAAACAGCATCCAGAGTCAAGAGTCCAAACAGAGTCTAGACTGAGGCCAGAGTCCAGAGAGTGTCCAGACAGAGTCAATAGTCCAAAGAGCATCCAGAGTCAAGAGTCCAGACAGTGTCCAGACAGAGTCCATAGTCCAAACAGCATCCAGAGTCCATAGTCTAAACAGATTCCAGGGTGTAGACACCAGAGAGTCCAAACATTGTCTAAACAGAGTCCAGCGTTTAAACAAAGACAAAACAGAGTCCAGAGTCCAGACACCAGAGAGAGTCTAAACAAACTCCACAGTCCAGAGACCAAACATAGTCCAGAATCAGGAGTCCAGACAGAGTCAAAAGTATGTTCAGACAGAGTCCAGAGTTCAAACAGAGTCTGGACACACCAGCATGTAGAGTCCTGGCAGAATAGAGACATTGTTGGATAGCTGAAGGGCCTGGGGTGGACTCTAGACAGAATCCAGAGTCCAAACAGAGTCCAGAGTCCAGACAGACTCAAGAGTCCAAACAAACTCGAGTCCAAACAGAGTACAGACAGAGTCCAGAGTCCAACGTCTAACCAAAGTCCAAACAGAGTCCAGAGTCAAGAGTCCAGGCAGATTGTAGAGTCTAAATAGAGTCCAGCATCTAACCAGAGTCAAAATAGAGTCCAGCATCTGAACAGAGTCAAAACAGACTCCAGAGTCCAGAGAGAGTCTAGAGTCCAAACATAGTCCATAGTCCAGACAGAGTTTAAACAGAGTCCAAACTGAATCCAGAGTCTAAACAGAGTCAAAATAGAGTACAGAGTACTTTTTTTCTTCACTCCCCACCACCATCAATGAGCCTTGACCCATGACCCTGTCTGTGGCCAGTGGTTTTCCTTCCTTGGACCACTTTTGGTAGGTACTGACCATTGCAACCCGGGAACACAGAGCTGCAGTGTTGGAGATGCTCTGACTCAGTCATCTACACATCACAGTTTGGTCCTTGTCAAAGTCGCTCACATCCTCACACTTGACCGTTTTTCCTGCTTCAACACATCAACTTCAGGACTAAATGTTCACCTGCTGCCTAACTTATCCACCACTGACAGGAGCCATGGTAACCAGATAATCAGTGTTGTTCAGTTCACCTCTCAGTGGTCATCATGTTATGGTTGAGCAGTGTATTTTTGGGTATGCAGATCCATGTTAAGTGGGTGACCCCAGCTCTACAACAGAGCGTTTAGTTAGGGCCGGTTCAGGTAGCTCTCAACCATTTTTATGCTGCTATAGGCTTAGTCTGCTGGGGGACACATCAGGTTACATGGAGCTCTCTCCTCTCCTCTCCTCTCCCACACTTTAAATTATCATTTTCATTATCTGCTCTCTGTATTTGTGTTTCCACAGATCCACTGAAGCTCCATCTCTCTCCACCATCTATTGCCCGTCTGCCCGTCCTGGGTGAGGGTTCCCTCCTCTGTTGCTCACCATGAGGTTTCTCTTTTTTTTTCCCTGTTAAAAGGGTTTTTTTGTTTTGAGTTTTTCCTCAGTCGATGTGAGGGTCTAAGGGCAGAGGATACAAACTATTTGTAAAAATGGGCTATACAAATAAAATTGCCTTGCCTTGCCTTGCCTCTATTTGTCTGCTGAACCAACCCTTCCACCCTATTCCATCTTGGATTGTCTGGAATGAAATCCTGGTTTTCCTCTAATGTTCTCAAACTTAACAGTGACAAAACTGAGGTTCTCTCAATGGCACTAAAACCACCTTAACCAAACTTGACAGTTTCTCCTTACTCACCGATGACCCCATGGCCACAGACAGGACTAGGACTAGACAGCACCTTGCACTTTTAAGCACACATCAACAACACTTTACTTCTAACCCATATCACTACCGTCTCCACCTTCCGTTACCACCCCCCTCCACATCCCATTCTGGACCTTTGCTTGAGGAAACTTTTCATTGAATAGCCTTACTTTAGGTTGATCCTCCCGCACACCTTGTCTCTCTTTCCAAGGTCACTGCCAATACAGAGATGCTGTAACTCCTGCACTTTGTTCTTATTTGATTCAAAAACCTATACATCCAACCACTATATGATCACATCATTCCTCTTTTACTTCTCCCCACAGCCTTGACTACACCCATAAGATAAGGCTGGTATTAGTAAAGCATTCTCCCTTTGTGCTGTATCTACTAGGTACATATACACTCACACATACCACTAAAAATTCCACACACATCCTCGCTGTGCAACCCTTCACCAAATGGAGCTGTGCAGTCGCACCAGAGGAATGGTGCTATCTGAAGACAGAAGTCTGGAAATGATTTGAATGACTTATTATATAGTTTAACTCATAATAAGTGACCTTGGATATTGTATATTCACTACAGTGAATATCCAGATTACTATGTATTATGTAGAAAATACTTCCCTCTCCATCATCATCACCATCAAGCCTCTCTTCATCTGTCTGTATATATTTACATTTGTATTAACGCATTAACACAGACCCTTTGGGCTTGTCTGGTATGAATGCACAAACCCTACCACTATCTCCTGTGTGGTTGCATGTGTGTGATAAACTGATCTACTATTACATCACACATAGGACAAGGACAACTATCTCCTATGTATAGATACAGTGGCATCATGGCTTAATGACCAAACAAAGCCACACCTACCTCTACTAAAATTACACAAAACAGATATACATAATCAAATTATGATCTACATTATCTGATAGATGTAGATCATCTGATGTAGATCATGATGCAGCAGTGATTTTGAAGAAAAAGAAAAATGACAATAGTCTGCCATAATGAAAAAACTGCTGACTCCTTCACTGATATTCCTCTTCAAACACTGTTCTGTAATCAGTCAGACTCCTCTGGATCAGATGAACAGATGAACTCTGTTCATTACAGAGGGACCACATTGATTGATGTTGTCTACAAGCTGATCTCACTGAAGATCCTGGCTCAGAGGCTGTTAGTGACCTTTCACGTGAAGGCCCAGAGGTCTGGTCTGAAGGTCCTGCAGTCCACACACACTGTACACCGGTGATACAAAGACCCTGTAGCTTCCTGCTGTATGTTCACGGATAGAACAACAGCCACATGACTTTAAATACACTTATTATATATATTATATTCATGATGTCAGGAGCTGCCTTAAAGCTCCAAGTAAACAGATGCTTCATATTTTCTTTTTACCACAGATTTTATAGGAAACTGCAATATACTGCAACCCACCCCTCATTACTGCTTATGTATTCATGGACACCAGTAAAACCAGTAAGACCAAAAACACGAGCAACACCAGTGAAACTACAGAAACCATTGACACCAGTGACACCAACAACACCAGTGGCACCATCAATACCAGTGAAACCATTGATACCAGCAACACCGGTAACACCAGTGAAAGCTGAGACACCAGTGAAACCAGTGGAACCAGCAACACCAACAACACCAGTGGCACCATTGACATCGTCATCACCAATGAAACCACTGACACTAGTGACACCAGTGAAACCAGTGACACCAGCGACACCAGTGAAACCACAAAAAACATTGACACAAGTGACATCAGTGACACCAGCAACACTAGTGAAAGCTGAGACACCAGTGACAGCAGTGAAAGCACTGACACTAGTGACTCTACTGACACCAGTAAAACCAACACTAGTGAAACTATAGAAAATTGTGACACCATTGACACCAGTAAAATCTGAGACACCAGTGATAACACTGAAACCAGTGACCCCAATGACACCAGTGACACCGGCGACATCAGTTAAACCACTAATGACATTGTAACCAGTAAAAACAGTGACATCAGTGCAACCAATCAAACCATAGAAACCAGTGACACCACAGAAACCAATGAAACCACAGAAACAAGTAAAATCTAGAGAAACCAGTGACACGAGCAACAAGCACTGACACCAGTGAAACCAATAACACCAGTGAGACCAGTCAAATGAATGACATCAGTGACACCAGACATGATTGATACCAGTGACACCAGTGACACCAGTGAGACTGTTGTAGCTTTTTCCAACTATGTTCAAATTGGTGAAATGGGACTCTAGACTTATATTCTCTTTAGTGAAAACGAAAGGAAGTGTACACATATGAACAGAGGCTATGACTTCTTCTCTGCCGGCAGCAACAACGACCAATGACACCAGTGACACGAGCAATGCCAGCAACACTAGTCACACTAGCACCACAACTCACACCATAGAAATCAGTGACACCAGAGAAAACAATGAAAATCACAGAAACCAGAAACATGTCATTTTGAACACAACTCATTGTGTTTACTCATTGTCATTTTTGCAAATATGTTGATGTAATTTCAACTTCTGCTTTTTGTTTATAGTTAAAACAGCAACACAGGTTTGATTAGCCACAGTTTCTAACAACTTCTAAACCAGCGACTCCAAAAGAGTCTGAATTACATACTGCAGGAGAGCAGGTCAAACAGAAATATGTCTGTTTATCAGAGGTGGACAATGTCCACAGCTCCCTTACTGCAGTCTCAGTATAGATCCATCCTATACTCAGGAAATAGTCAGAAGAGAGCCTCTCCTCTGATTGGCTGACTGACCTGTTGTTACTAGAGCTCCAGAGAGAAACCTGAGAGAGGAGATGTAAAACTACATTGAGATGTTATTTGGTTCTTAAAAACAAATATATATCTTCTTAAGGATATCAACACTGGGGAAGTTAAAATATGGACCTTTAATATAAAGCATGGACCTTGAATATAAGACATGGACCTTTTGTTAAGATTTCTGTATCTGTTATCAAAAGCTATTACAACAGCTAATAGTAAATACTGAGAGGAGGAAGTGGCAGGCTGTGTCCAGGAATCAGTCAGAGTGGTAGTGGGGGATCTGGAGAGCCATCCATTTGGCTGCTGGTGATGAGGCACTGGCTGAAAACTGAAGATGGAGGTGGTTGACAATACTGGAACTAGGCAAAATGGAGACAGGAACAAAACTGAGGCCGGATGAGAGTAGGTAGAACTGGTGAACCTGGAGCACAGGAAACAAAGGGTAGGGAACAGAACTACAGGCAAAAAGGGCTGAACACGAATCTTCAGTGGAGGAGGTGGAGCATTACCACATGAGGTGAAACAACAAACTGAAAACTTGAGAGGAGGACCAGGTGGTCGTACTGCAGAGGGAGGCTTCAATCAGCAAAGTAATCAGCAGATGTGCAGGTGGATTGGCAGGAGAGAGGAAAGTTAGGATGTTAGGATGTTTTTTATGAAAATCCCTAACCATGACAGCATCCATAAATAAAGGATTGTGGCACCCAAGAGTGCTTTTCAGCTCTCCCAGTCAACCAGATACAGGAGATCACTACCGTGGTGCTGCACATCCAAAAGGCAACAGGCTGTGAAAGCAGAATGGTCATCAATAAGCTCGGTGGGTGAAGGGGGATCAGCTCAGAGTACTGGTCTGGACAGGCTTAAACTGGAGAGATGTGGAAATTGGGGTGTATCTTTATGTTACTGGGTAACTTGAGTCTTACAGCAGAAGGATTGATTATCTTTTTCAGAGGGAATGAACCTACTGTGGGGACAGTTTTCTTGATTTAGTTTGTTAGTTTATATGGATATTTTGAGAGGATAACGAAACCAATTGACCTTCTTCATATGGAGGAGCTGGTTTTTGGTGACAATTGTTTTTTTTCAGTACAGGCAAGGCAAGGCAAGGCAAGGCAATTTTATTTGTATAGCCCATTTTTACAAACAGTTTGTCTCAAAGGGCTTTACATAGCATCATAACAACATCCTCTGCCCTTAGACCCTCACATCGACTGAGGAAAAACTCAAAACAAAACCCTTTTAACAGGGAAAAAAAGAGAAACCTCATGGTGAGCAACAGAGGAGGGATCCCTCACCCAGGACGGGCAGACGTGCAATAGATGTTGTATACAGACAAGAAAACAGGTAACAATACAGAATATACACAGATGGAAATGGTGTCAGGAGTTAATGAAGGCAGTTTTTGGTGGGAGGGAAGGCAGGGAGAGTCAGGCAGCTTAATGGGGGTAATGGGTGGTAGACCGGTTCCTGGGAGCGAAGAGCAGGTCGGTTTAACAGCAGGGGTAAAAGGGGAAGTGGTTGATGCAGGGGGTGGTTGGTGGAGAGAGATGGAGCTTCAGTGGATCAGGTGCTGGTATGGAGCAGGGCTGAGTTGGTGTTTCTTGCTCAGGAAACAGAGGGGGCTGATATCGCAGGGAAGCATCAAAGGGAAAAAGCAGTCGCAGAAGTACTTTACCCAAGTGAAGTGGGAACTCCAGGTAGAAGGATTTGCAGCCATCACACTGTTTTCAGGTCCTGGTTTGTCCGCTCTGTCTTCTGAGAAGTGTGACCTTCACTGTCAGTCTGTCACTTTTCTAGGTTTTGTGGTGGAGAATGTCCAGGTGTGGACCCAGCCAAGGTGAGAGCAGTGACAAAGTGGCACAGATCAGAGTCAAGAAAATGGCTTCCGAGGTTCCTTGGCTTTGGGTCAATTTTTAAAGATGTTTCATCAGAGACTACAGCAAGGTAGCTACACCCTCACTCAACTCACCTCCACTTCATGCCCCTTCTCCTGGTCACTTGAAGAGCCTTCAAAAAATTAAAGACTCCGTTCACGTCACCCTATCCTTTTGCATCCTCACCCTACTAAGCAGTTTGTGGTCAAGGTGGATGCTTCAGAATCTGGGGTCGGAGCTGTGTTGTTCGTGTGTTCCACTGAAGACCACAAACTGCATTTTTTTCGTCTGAACCCTACAGAGAGGAATTATGACATGTAGAACAGATTGTCAGTTTACAGTAATAGGTTCCTGATTGGTGGAATCCTGCCATGAGCATAATATCTGCCTATGTTTGTTGTTTGCTGGTGCTGGTGGTGCTGCTGCCGCCATTACCAGCCAAGGAGCTTCCCCATTCCCTTCCTGGATTTCCCTTGTGTGGCTCCAGCTCCTTCATCCCTCATCAAGTTGTTTTCTGTGCCACTGAACTCTAATAAAATACTTTTTTACCTACTATCGCTAGTCGCTAGACTTAACTTTTTAATTTTAAAAAATACTGGATTTTGACATCAAGATTTCAAAAGAGCATTTTTTTCCACTGTGTCCTCCAACACTCTGAAGAGGAACATAATTTTGGGCTAGAATCAAAGTAGAGCATGTCTGCTAACTAATGGTAGAGAGTACAAATGAGATTTGGCACTGTAATTGGAACTATCATCTGTTTTTTTCAGTCGCAAATCGCAATTTTGCAATTTTGGCATTCAGCGGGATAACAATCTGAGCCTAAAGGCACTGACTCTGAGTAACATCACTCTCCCTCTCTCTCCTCTCCAGGCTAGGCATGAAGACCTATACATCAGTTATGGAAGTTTACTTTAATGTGTCACTGATAAAACTGGGGTCTTAGCTCCAGTGGGGTCACTCTCCATCACTGAGTGTAAATTTAGATAAGTGATATCAGACACTTTCCCAGTTTCGACACTGAAGTTTATCCACACTGACCCTCCATTACTGCTCAAATCCCTCTTCCAGTCAGTTACATCCAGCGTCACAGAGAAGGGAAAATATCCATAGACCAAGTCCACTCACAGAGGCTTCCTCTGCTGTGTGCTGTTGTTCCTCACTGTCTAGTGGTGATGTGTGTTTGTATCTGTGTCTAAAGTCTGGTCAGTATATTCAGACCAAAGCAAAGAGAAGTTCACTGCAGCTCTGACACCATGTGACCAAAGGAAGAGGTCTTCTGTTTGTGCTCCAGACTGATAAGATTGTGCAAGTGGTCTGAAAGATCATCATCCATCCATTCATCCATCCATCATTCATCCATTAACTCATCCACCCATCTAATCACCCATCATCATCCATCCATCCATTAGTGGTCAATGGTTAGTGGTTAGTAGTCTCTGGTAGTAGTCAGTGTCAGTATTCTGTGGTCAGTGGTCAGTAGCCAGTGGTTAGTGGTCAGAAGTCAGAAGTCAGTGGTCAGTGGTCAGTAGTCAGTAGTCAGTGGCCAGTAGTCATTGGTCTGGGTTCAGGAGACTGTGGTCAGTAGTCAGTTATCAGAGTAGAATATTATTGCTGAGAAACAACAGATTTCCCTTACTCATCTTTGAGAATACACATTCTGTGTATGCATCTTCAGTCTGTGTCAGTATGACCCTGCATGGGGTCAAGGTGTAGGTTATGGATCTATGTGGGAAGTGGGAGGGTGAGTGTGTGTGTGTGTGTGTGTGTGTGTGTGTGTGTGTGTGTGTGTGTGTGTGTGTGGGGGAGGGGGGGGGGGGGGGGGGGGGGGTTGGATTCCTGGTCAAGTAGAAATCACCAAAGGAGACTTGTGGGTTTATTTGTGGGGTTTGGGTGGGGCTCAGCACAGCAGACCAGTTTCACTGGACCATGGCCCTGATAAGGAAATACTGCATCAAATTCTCCCTTTGTCCTGTGTCTCTTTGAAACACTTAACCATTTAACCATGAAGATGTGATGTCCTTGGATATTAAAGCTATTTAGACTGTTGATCTGGCACCAAGTCAAGGGTATTTCCATAGCTGGAGACAAACGGCTAAAGAGCTAAAGACTGAAGAAGAAGAAGAAGAATAAAAGAAGAAGAAATAAAAGACAAAGCTAGGTAAGGTGCATGTTACCTCTTGAACCTTGCTTCAACATAAAGCCAACATAAACAAGATGATATCTAATCTTTCACAAATGAAGGTCAGTGGATAGAGATCATTTTAATCACTGATGCGAACACTGTCGACTGCTCTAGCATTAAACAGGAAGCAGTAAACAGAGCTGATAGGGAGCAGGCAGTTAACTTTAGGAAGGAGGAGGATTTTGTGGATTTGTGTAAAGTCAGCATTAAATGCATCCATCGATTAGTCCACTATCTACACTGCTGGAACCAATCCCAGTAGACATTGGGTGAGGGCAGGGTCCCCAGTCTGTCACAGGGCCAAAATGTAGAGACAAACAACTTTTCACAGTCATACTCATGGGCAATTTTAGAGTCACTAATGAACCTAACCTGCATGTCTTTGGACTGTGCCAACAGTGCTTACCACTGCACCACCATGCCGCCATGCATTAAACACATGACGTCGGCAAAATCCTTTCAAAATAAAACATAAATAAAGTCCAAACAGTGACTGAGACTAAAAACTCTTACTGACTTTAGATATAAGAGGGTGTCTTCTCTAACAATCTGTTAAAGGTTTTTAAAGGTAGAAATACATGTTGATGTCAGTAATATTTACCAGGTTTACTATGTTAGTTTAGCAAAATAATCTTGGAACAGCTGTTGTCAAAACAACATACTGAACCCAGAGCACCGAGCCTGCTTTCAAGAAGGTCCATAATGACCTGCTCCTCATTTCTGTAATGAGGAGCAGGTCATTAAACTGTGCTATCCTTATTCTGCTGGACTTCAGTCCCACCTTCAATTGTTGTTCACACTATTATAATAAACTGGTTGAACCATGCAATGTTACTGACACAGCATTAAAGTGGTTCACCTCCTTCACCTAAGGCTCAGTCCTATGCCCCATTCTCTTTGCCATCTACATGCTACCCTGAGGTAAAATTATTCAGACACACATCTCTGCCACTGTTGCAATTACCTCTGGATGAACCATGAAAAATCTGTAGTTTTTCTTTTTGGCCCTCAGGACTCCATTGCTTAGACCACTAATAACCTTGGTACACCTACAGTCATATGAAAAAAATTAGGACACCCCATTAAATATTCAGTTCTTTATTAAGAAATGTTCACATATCAATGTCTAATTGTATTTTTATTTATCTCTGGAAAATAAAGTGATTTAATTGCAGGTAAACAACAAAAATTAACCTTCTTTAACAAAAGATATCAACAAATATATGTATTCTAATTCTAAAATACATTGTATTCTTCTTTGGCTGTAATAACTTCAGTGAGACTTCTTGTACCCCTCTACCAGTCTCGGACATTGGTCCGAGGTGAGTTTGCCACACTCCTCAACACAGCATTCTTTCAGCTGTGAGATGTTTGAGGTGTTTATGCATGTACAGCCCATTTCAAGTCATCCCCCAGCATCTCAATGGGATTAAGATCAGGCCCATTCCAGGACTCTCCATTTCTTAGTTTTCAGCCAGTCCTTGGTTGATTTACTGGTATGTTTTGGGTCATTGTCATTTTACAGATTGTCTCACATGTTCCTCAATGTTCACCAATTAATGGTGGATTCTATGATGGTGAGCTGGTCAGGTCCTGCTGCAGCAAAGCATCCCTTAACCATGACACTTCCACCTCCATGCTTCAGTTGGTATGAGGTTATTTTCCTTGAATGCCGTTTGGTTTACACCAAACATGTCCTCTGTTCTGGTGTCCAAAGAATTCAATTTTAGATTCATCTGTCCAAAGAACATTATTCCAGAAGTCCTGGCCTTTGTCTAAGTTCTCTCTGGCAAACTTCAGTCTGCCCTTCATGTTTCTCCTAGAGAGTAAAGGTTTCCTCCTGGCACACCTCCCATGAAAGTTAAACTTGTGCAGTCTCTTTCTGATTAGAGGCATGCACTTTCACATCAGCAGTAGCAAGAACCTGTTGTAAGTCCCTTGATGACATTTTAGGGTTTTTGGAGACATCTTTTAGCATCTTGCAGTCTGCTCTCAGGGTGAACTTGCTTGGACGGCCAGACCTGGGCATGTTGACAGTTGTTTTGAATGTCCCCCACTTGACTATTTTCTGGACAGTGGAATGGCTGATTTAAAATTCTTTCAAATCCCTTAAATCTTCTTTCAGAAGGCCTCAGACAGCTCTTTCAATCACACCATGGTATTCACTCTCACTTCAACAGTCAGGAGCACACCAAACTAAATGTCTGAGGTTTAGATAAGCCTCCTTCAAAATGCTGAGTAACCATGTTCTAATTATGTGACCTGATTTGATACACCCATGTGTGATTTTAGCCATTTTAAGTGGGAATAAATGTGGGGGTGTCCTAATTAATTCCTCAGCAGAAAAATATCAGAAAGTCTTTTCTTCAGTTTTAATTGTTTACTTACTTGAATCTCTCAGTATTGTTAAAATTAATATTAATTATCCATATGTATGTATATAAATGTGTTTAAAAAAAAAACACACAGGCTTTCATAGGGTGTCCCAATTTTTTCATGACTGTACATTAAAACCCATTCCAAAAACCTTGGGCTAATCTTTGACTCTGCTTTTAAGTTTGACAAACAGGTAAAAGCAGTAGAAAAATTCACTCTCTCTCTGTACCATCACTAAAACAATTCCTCCCTTTTAGTGACTGAGAAAAGGTTGTCCACACTTCCCTATCCTTTAGACTTGACTGCTGTAATTTCCTGTATTCTGGAATGGGTCAGTCATCCCTTTCTCACTTGCAACTGTGAGATCAAGCATCCAAAATGCTGCAACCAATCATCTGACTGCTTCAAAGAATGGGATCACATCACCCCTATACTGGCCTCTCTCTATAGGCTCCCAGTTCAAGTTAGCATTGATCTTTTAATCCCCTAAACTACCCACAGCCCCCTCTAATCTCCTCACTGTCCCTCACAGAAATCTTAAAGGCAAATCTAAATAAAGTAGGTGCAGTGATGTCACTTTAGAATTCAATGAAAAAGTCTATTTCCACTGTTTCCAGCTGTTTGACTTTTTCAGCTATGCTACCCTGTCACAGCAGAGTCTCTCAGGCCTGAGTCAGGGAGTCAGGCTATGGATCGAAGTTTCAAAGTCCCCTTGGTAATTATGTGCTCCAGGCTGACGGGCTGGGGGTCTGACTTCATCATGCGGTTCTGGGTTGTTAGACAGATCTAAACTGGCTTCAGAGATGCTTGTTTTATTTTGCATTATAATTCACAGCAGTCTCTGAATATCAGGTTCAATTTGTTCTTCCAATATAATGAAGGTACAAGGCTGTGCACATATGGGATCAGTCAGTGTGTTTCCTGTCTGAAAGGCCTGAAGATGGAAACAAGGACTTCTTTCAGTTAATTACAGTTTCCCCTTCAGCCATGCAGTAATAAATGATCAGCCACTAACAACCTCATCAGGTGAGTCAGTTTCTTTTGGTTAGTCTGGAGTACATGGTGTTGCCCATGCACACCTCTACAGTTCTTGTATATCACCAGCATCAAATATGTTTGCTACAAGAACTGCCTGTTAACTGTTAGGCTGTTGTCTAATCCCTTAGACTTTACTTGTGCCCAAGTCACAGGCTAATCACTGTTATTACTTCACAAATGAGTGGCTGCAATTATTTGGCTCATGTTTAAGATTTTTCCCCACTCATTTTTTCCTATTTACACATTTCACATCATCTTTTCACTGATACATCAATATTAACAATCTAAAACCGACTAAGCCCATTACAAACTTGCTAGAACTAGTCTAGGACCCCAGTGCAAAAACTGATTCAAGGATACAGCAACTGATATAAACACAAGGACCTTTAATGTAAAGCTTGGGGAAGGGGGATTGTTGAATGGATCCAGGGAGCACAGGCCACTGAAGCCATCCGGAGTGTGGAGGGGAGTAGACCGAAGACACAGCATAAGGAGGCAGCCAGGTGGTTCAAGCACATGTAGCAGAGGCAGGAGATCCAGGCAAGAGAACTACACACACAGAAAAGTAGTAAGCACAAGCACTGGAGACTAATAATACAGTAGAGCTCATCAGTAAATTATGAGCAAGAGTGGAACTAGTGAGTGGCAAATGAAAGCTGAGCTGGGGTTCATATACAGACACTGATGATCTTGATAGGAGACAGGTGTGCCTGGAACTCCAGCTGTGCCACGCCTCTGCAGGGGAAGAACACACCCACATACACACACAAGCAGCACAGGGAGGATACACAAGGAAAGGAGACTGGGAAAACAAAAAGACAAGAAACACTAGTAAAACTAGAGGTCACGGGGGAGCTGTGACAGTGCCACCATTAGCCTTCTACCACTGGTGGTCATTGATGATCTAAATGTGATGCCATCAGGATTTAAACTGATCGGACTGGACAATTTTATGTCTTGGTTAAATGCCCAATATACAGTGACTATTTCGGCGTTTAGTTATTCTCTGAGCCTCTGAGCTTCAACATATTCAATGTGTAATCAAATGAAAGTCCAAAGTCTCAGCTTTGATTTGAGTAGATTTACACCTGTATAGAAAGAACTGTGTGGGAAATGGAGCCTTTTCTCACTCGGCCCCCAAGGACATACAGCATGGTCTCTGCGTTCAGTATATTAGTATATTACAGAATATATTAGAAGATTATTTGCTACTGAAACACAGTCATTAATCCACATCTGTTGGGTGTGCTTGATTAGCACACCTTATGTGAATTGGCTGCTGTTGTTACAGTGATATGGCAGCTGTTGCCTGGTGATGTTGGGACACGTGATGTCAGTGTATGACATGACTTTTGAGGCTGGTGAGCAGATAGTTGTCCACTCTGGTCAGTTAAATCAGATACAGACAGATCAGGGGGGTATTGTCTCCACCCATGTGACCTAACACAAACAAAATGTCTGAATGTCTGTGTTGTTTATGCCATTTCCTTTCAGTGGGTTGTTTTCTGCTCTAATAGGAGAAATGTGTATATTACCCACCATTGTCTTTGGTTCTCTGTGGAACAAAGGTGTGTTGGTTTATGCACACAGTTATGCAGAGTTATTCCATTACTGTCAGCAGCTATTTGCACAATGTAATGAGAAAGTCAGTGATGAAATGCAGCCCATTACTGGAATAAATGTGTTTGTCATGTGATGTAATGGCTAAAAAGTAAGAATCACTTCAAGCAATCAGAGGACTAAAATCCTTGACTTTTCCTCTACTGTCTGCAGCGTTTGAGCTCTATGCTACTTTTGTCTTCAAACTCTTTATATCTTTTCTGTTTTGTGTTTCACTCTGTCACTCTCTCACTCTGTTACCCCTCACTCTGTCGCAATGTCACTGTCACTCTCTCACCGTGTCACCCTCAATCTGTCACTGTTTCACCCTCACTCTGTCTCTGTCACTCTGTCACCCTCACTCTGTCTCTCTCACTCTGTCACAATGTCACTCTATCACCCTCTCTCTGTCACTGTCACTTTCTCACTGTCACTGTCACCCTCACTCATTAACTCTGTCATCCTCACTCCATCACTCTGTCACACTCACTCTGTCACTGTGTAACCCTCAATCTGTTTCTATGTAACTCTGTCACCCTCACTTTATCACTTTGTCTCTCTTACTCTGTCACTCTCTCTGTCATTATGTCACTTTGTCACTCTAACACTATGTCACTCTCACTGTCTCAGTCTGTTACTGGGTCACCCTCACTCTGTCACTCTGTCAACTTCACTCTCTCAATCTAAATTCAAAATTTAAATCTATTTTATTTCTATAGCTCCAAATCATTTTTTTTACCTCAAGGTACTTTACATATAGAGCAGGTCCAGACCAAACTCTTTATAAAGTTTACAAATCCACCATGAGCAGCACTTGGTGACAGAGGCAGGAAAAATTTACTTTAAGAGGCAGAAACCTGGAGAACCAGACTCTGGGTGTGAGAGAGACAGAGAGAGAGAGAGAGAGAGAGAGAGCAAAAGAGAGAACAAGAGCAGGAGAATAGAGAACACAATAGAAGAAGCAAAACATACAGATGTAACAAGTACTAATGGTGATGGCAGAGGAGAGGCCAAGGTAATGTCATTCAGAGTAACTACATGATCAGATAATATTTGTCTCAGGTGCTTAGGGCCAAGTACAATAACTTTAAAAAAAAAAGTAAAAAGTTACAGGTCATCAAGGTCTTCATGTCTTTAAGACATGCCTGAAGTCTTCATTGATAAATAAATCTGGGTGTCATCTGCATAGCAATGAAAATTTATGTGAAGCTTTCTGATAATATTTCCTAAAGGAAGCATATAAAGGGTGAAAAGTATCAATCCTAGCGAAGAACCCTGTGGAACTCCATCGTTAAATTTAGTGTGCAATGAAGAGTCATTGTTTACATTAACAAACTGGAATCTAAACCAGTGCAGTTCCTTTAATCCCAGTTAGGTGTTCCAGTCTCTGTAATCAAATATTATGATCAATGGTATCAAATGCACCACTAAGATCCAACAGGACAAGTATGGAGGCCAGTCCATTGTCTGAGGCCATTAGAAGATCATTGGTAACTTTCACCAGTGCTGTCTCTATGCTATGGTGTTCTCTAAATCCTGACTGAAAATCTTTAAACAAACCATTCCTTTGCAGTTGAACACATCATTGGTTTGCAACAGTTTTTCAAGGGTTTTAGAAATGAAAGGGAGGTTAGATATTGATCTATAATTGGCTCAAACATCTGGGAGTGTTAATTAATGGTAGGACATCTTTAAACACCCTGGTTGGTTTAGGGTCTAAAAGTTAAGTTGATGGTTTAGATGATGACATTATGGAAGCTCTGAGAGATTTAAAGGTGAGAAGGAGTCCAAATATAAAACAGGCAGTTGATTCAAAAATTACTGTACTGGACAGTAGATCATTCATCAGTCGTGGGCAGGAGGTGATGAATTTTTTCTCTTCACTAGAGTTGTGGCTCTCTTGTCCATGTCTACTGCGAGTTAAATGAAGAGATGGTTCAGTCGAGCTGTGACTGTCAGCCTGGCTACAGAACTGAAAAGAAACCTGGGGTTGTTGTTATTTTCTTCTATTAATAATGAGTAGTAGGAGGCCTTTTATATGTTATTAAACTCTCTTCATTCACTACAGCACAGTGACTCAGTTTGTCTTTACCACCACTATTTCTGACAGAGGACTATGTGTGTAAGTCTGTGTGTGTTTTAGTGGTCAAGCCTCCAACCCAGAAAATGAGCCACGAGCCCCTCACCAGACCATGACCACCACTGCCCTCCTCCGTCAGCCTGACAACCATTAATCTAACCAGACTGCTCAAACCAGAGGCCATAATCAACACTGACTGTGGGGGACAACTAGATAAGACAGAGCCCATTTGGTCAGCCTCTGCAGGGGCTGTGGTGTCGGAGTCCTGGAGATGAGCCAACTCGCCTGTGGGAGATGTTTACCATGCAGAAACCCCAAGGACGTCTTGTTATTAAACCCACTTTAAATTGGCCAATCTAGGTTCTGCTGTACTACCCCATCTTCTTACCCCACTGCAGCTTCTTCTTACTTTGTTTCTGGGAAGCATTATTTAATAACGTGATGACTGACAGCTGTGGAGCATTTGAGAGGCTTTCATGACTCCCATTGCCCCTCTGATCAAGCAGCTCCATGTGTTTCAGCCTCTGTGCTGCTGTATGGTATGACTTACACAAGGAAGCTATTAGCTTAACTCAGTAGTTAAGTTATTGGTGAGAACTTTTCCTTACTTCCTTTTTAAATTGAACCCTTGTTGGGATAAAAACAAGCCCACTGGTTTGTGTTTTAAGCACCATACACTGCAATGTGTCAGTCAGTCAGAACAGACTCAATGGAACTTATAGCAAAAGTTAACAACTTCCTAATGATCCTGAATGAATCCCAGGCTTCATATCTTCAGTTGGGGGTTAGCGCTACCACTGAAAGCCTGATGCTGTGTCTGTATGTTTCTTCAAATACCACTGGGTCAGGACAGCCTGCCCTCAAAGCATTCTCACGGTCCATCTGAGCCTTCCCCAAAAAAACAACAGGAAGCTGGGTTGAACCATAAGGAGAGGGGTCAGCAAAGAGAGGCGGGGCTGCCTAAGAAAAGCTCTGATTTGAAAGGATGTAGCATTTAAAGCCATATATGTCTGTAATGTTTTATGTTTATCTCATGTGGGAGCTGCCTTTTCTCACCATCATGTCCAGAGTTGAGCCATTTTATGTGTAAGAACAAACTGACCAATAAAAACAACAACAATCAATAAAACAGGTAACCCTAACCCTGTACGGTACCTCTACAGTCTAAATGTAGATGTTAAAGGTCTATACAGTCTAAAGGTAGATGTCAAAGGTCCATGCAGTCTAAAGGTAGATGTCAAAGGTACGTACAGTCTAAAGGCAGATGTTAAAGGCCCATACAGTCTATCAGCTGTAACCAAGATGAGTTGTAGATATCAGCATTTTATTGATGGTCCTTGATTGATGGTTTGGAAGGAAAACTTTGCCTCGATCAAATGAAGGCTGGTACCTGAACAGGTAAGCCAAGAGTTAACTTAAATGTTGATAACAAGTTTAGAGGTTCAGTTTTAGGTTCAGTCAGGTCGGATGATGAACAGATACCGATACAGTGACAAAAAACATTCAGATGCTGTCACATCGACATCAATTTGTATTTTTTTCCCCGATAAATGCAACAACTTGGGAAGAAAAATCAGGGGAAAAGGAATTATCTTCACTGTTGTTGCTCACTCAGGCCTCAACAAATATGACTTAAAGTTTTTCTATATCATGTGACAGGAAGTGAAAAGTCAGCCTGTGGAGCTAGACACAGCTCACCGTCTCTGCACCACATCCTTAAATAGAAAAAAAATCATCATCTCATTATAGATGAGTCACTGCCACCCAGCTCAATCTCAGCGCCATGATCCGCCCAGGACCAAATGCATCTGAGAAAAATGTGCTGATAAAAGGCCTGAGGAGGAGGGAGGAGAAACAGAAACAAGTTAAGTTCTGAGGGGCTGCTTTGTGGGGGAGATGAGAGGGTGATGTCCTGTAAGGAGCCGACCTCACTTGCTCCCTCAGCCACTTTGGTGTAGCACTGCTCCACTTGGCAGCCTCGATAGCTGTGTCTCGGCTTTTGTCTGCTCTATAAATAGCTGCTTATTCTCTGCTGAGGGGGAATGAGCTGTACCATCGCCCCCAAGAGCAGAAAGGAGAACAGGAACCATGGAATCCCATGAAGATCACCTCTTCATCCTTAGTCACCCTCACATAAGATTATGTGTCTTTTTTTAGCACCTTCAGGTATCAGGGCTTTGACTGGGGAGCAGACAAGTCCAGTGGGGGTCCTCAGGTTTGTTGAGCTTTTTCAAACCCCTGTTGACTGTCCCTTCTCTTCCTCTTCCTCTTGTGCTTGTGTAGACCCAAATGTAACTGAGGTGGCTGAGCCTCTGTTAACCCACAACCGCATAACACCCATAAACATGTGGCTTTTGTCAGGAAGGCCAGTGACCTTTGAATGAATGCAAATGTGATTAGTTAATTCACCTGACATATGTATGGAAGCCCTGAGAGCTCCACACACTGCAACTTCAGAGAATGCATACAAACAGAAGAAACACCAACGCATCAGAAAACATCATCATCAGTTTGACAAGACATGAGCTGGAGGAGGAGACACCAAACAGTGACACCGAACCTGCTGAAACGCATTTGTTGTTCAATGATCTGTGACTTCTGAAATTAAAAGGAACTAAAAAGTGCACATATGTAATAATGCATGTTATTGTGATATTTTACACTCATATCCATTAGCATGTGTTTTTTATGTGTGTTCAGCCCTCAGGGCCACCATACTGTGGGGGCTTGAGTCGGTCCTAGTTATGAATGAGCAGCTAGACAACAACAGAAACATGATTAAATGTGTTCTGGTATTCCAGGGCAGGAAGTCCGTAATTTCTGGCTCACATTAAACAGAAATTCAGACTATAATTAGTATTAGAAGAGAATAATTATGAAACGACAGAATAAAGTCTTCTCTGAAGGTCTCAATGGTCCTGATTGTTACGTCTCACTGTGGTGGTAGTCATACAGGAATTCAGCTTCACATGAACAGTTATTTTTTGTGTCATTCTGTGACTCTGGTTTGAGCTCAGCAGAGACATTGTTGAAGTAACATATGTATATATCATGGGTCAGTATTATGTGAAAAGAGTTAACAAAGACACAAGAGTATTTCCTCATGACAGAGCAGAACAGAACTATTTCTGATGTACACACAAATAATACTGAATACTTGTATGTCACTGTGATTTTTGCTCTAACAACAAAACTACTTTGGCTCCACAGGTCAGAAATGCTTGAGCCCAACCTAGCTGTAGTCCAGGCCCAGCAGCCATTACTTCCCTTTTCATTCACCATAATGGTTTATCCACCTTCATCAGTGACACTCGTTAGGACTTTAAAGGCCTCAGCATGATGAGGCCTGGCAGGCACACAGCAGCTGATGACTGCAGATCTATCTCTGTGCTTCTTTGTTAATGAAGTGAGGAGCCTGTTCCGAATGTTTCCTCAGCAGGGTCCCAGCTTTTACAACTGGAGGATTAAAATCATATTTACTTTCTATTTGCTTTCAATTGGATTCATGTCACGTGGTGGTTCCTGATGTTTGTTGTTGATCTTCACATGTTGTTGGAATTTGGTGTTATTCTAATCTAATCAATTCAGATTAGTGGTCATTACACATAAGTGTGTCAACATGTAAAGAAATTAGGTGTTGTTTCTTGTGCACACCGGAGCCAGAGGCAGAGGCGGGAGAGAGAGAGAGAGAGAGAGAGAGAGAGAGAGAGAGAGAGAGAGAGAGAGAGAGAGAGAG
>CM076670.1:16588799-16705919 GCA_038496675.1 Rachycentron canadum
ATATATATATATATATATATATATATATATATATATATATATATATATATATATCCTTTCCAGTTTTCATTACATCTGTTTTAAAACAAATTTGGAAATTATACCATGGAGCTAACCTCTTCTGATTCACTACCTTCTTTTTCGGAGGGGTAACAATGTCAAGTGTTGTATGCAATGAGGCTATAACACTATCCACAATGTCATCAACCTATGTAGGGGTGATCCTCTATAAACTATCCTCTGTTGTACTGACACATGGCATTGGAATATATAACAATGGAATTTTCTCCTTAAATTTAGTTACAACATCATCAGATAGTACTGACTGTAGGGGATTTTTTTCCCAGATGCTGTGTCCTCCATTATTATAAACTCAAATGTTGTTAAAAAATAGCCACAAAATTAGTAAGTATCTGAAGAGTGTCAGACGGTACAAGATAAATTTCTGCCCATCTGAGTTAATCACACAGACTTTGAGAAATGCAATCAGCACATTAGAATTTGTGATGAGACAAAAGCAGGAAACAAACACAGACAAAGATTTCTGTTGTCTTCTGCCAGTTATCAGAGTTTCTTCATAGATCCTAACCACAGTCACATGACCTATGTATGCATGTATCATGTGTTTACTGAGCCTGTCGCTGGGCCCTGCTCCATCCAGACCACCGGGAGTTTTCCCATGCTTCCCAGGTAGGACCTCTATGTCTTTGTTATGGTACTGGCAAACACTGAACGTCTCTGGCACCACTCCTCTGAGTCTCAACATTTTTAATCAAAAATCCATCACTACTGGAAATCATAGCCTTGTAGCATTACATTATTCATGTAATTGTTCATGTAATTATTTGTGTAATTATTCAGCCTTACATTATATTTATGTTCTTTCTGCTCACTCTTGTGAGCTTTGTTTTCCACACCCACAGCTCTTAAACAAGGACACAGAGGAGTTTTGTCCAGGAAAGAGTCATGGCTGCATGCACATAAACAACAGGTCATGTGAATGCTGTGAACCTTCTGTAATGATGATGACTGTGTCCTGGGAGATTAAAACACTCTCCCTTCTTTCACTGTCTTCACACATTATATCTGCACATACTAAGACAGTGAGAGAGAGGGCCAGGAAGTTATTTGGGTTAACCAAATAGTGATCATAACCTACCAAGTGGCTGCTATCAGCTTGGTTTATTTACTATGCCAGAGCCACTTCTGCTGTGTGCAGTGGGAGAAGAGAAAACAGGAGGAGAGGACAGCAGGGGTGTTTCATTACAGAGGAGACCCAGTGGGACAAAGACACTACCTCTGTCAGTGTCTGGAGAAGGTTTACACCACCTACAGTGCAATAACATCAGGTCCTCAGCACAGACCCAGCTTTGTCTGTCAGCATCAGATACAATTAACAGTGGTCCTCTGAACATATCACAGGAGCTAGACAATAAGATAATATAAAGAGTTTTCACAAATCAGTTGCCTGAACTGAAATGTTTTCTCACGATAAGTAGATACAGCCTAAGGGTTTAAAAATCCTTACAATCTGAATGTTTGAAGATCCATACAGTCTACAGGTTTAAATTGTTAATTTAAATTTAAGTGTTCAAGGTCTATTCAGTGTAAAGGTTTGAAGGGCTGTACTCAGGGTAGATGTCCGTGGTCCATACAGGCTAAAGGTAGATGTTAATAGTCCATACAGTCTAAACTGGTTTCAGATGATCAGATGCTTCTTTCTTCTACAGTTCTACAAATTAAACAACATCCCTGGAGACAGGATCACAGCGGATGGATGTCTGCCCTATTAACACAGTGTAATCAGATTAACCTAGTAATCACTCGTCTCCCTTTCTTTTTCTGAAGCTCTCTTGGGGCCATTTCAATCTCCTCCATTTTAAATTTACCTTTGATTGTTTTCCTGAGTGAGTGATGGAGGACATAAAGGATGGATTGGAAGATGGGAAAAGATGGGAAAAGATGGAGGAGGAGAGGTGATGCAAGAGTGGGAAGCGGTGAAGAAGGTAATCATGTATGTAAGTGAGGATGATAGAGGGATTCAGTTTCCCATGCTAACTCAGGATACACAACACGGTACATCAGGGACAGAAGTGTGAGCCTCCGAGAGCATCAAATGTTGCTGGTTACACCAACACCAATGAGCTAAACCCTGCAGTTCCTCTACAAACCACTAGAGTCTGAGTCCAGCAGTGAGTTGTTCTATAGACTCCAATGTAAAATCTGCAGTTCCTTCATTGACCACTACAGTCTGACTCCAGCAGTGATGTGTTCTATAGATTCCCATGTTAAACCTGCAATTCCTCCATTGACCACTAGAGTCTGACTCCAGCAGTGGAGCCACCATAAATGTAGCTGTGGAACCTCTCCAGGCCAAACACTGGCCCTTTTTCTACAAGGTATAACTAAGGGAGAAAAAAAAAACTCAAATGGGTGTAGTATTTGATGCTGCTTCATTCAATTTCCTCTGAAGTTCAGAAATCAAGAAGAAGAGAAATATATGGCACCCGTCATCTCCCTGTGATGCCTGCACACTTGGGTATCTGGTAATGTTCATGCTTGATGTTCTCATTCAGATCTTTTGGGTCTATAAATATTTTCAGGTTGGCATTCTTTTTCTTTGTGCACACCATGGAGTTGACCCAGTTCTTTATCACATCCAGCATCATCAGCTGTCCAGTTCTTTACTTAGCCAGTCTCTCAATGGTGCTGGAACACTTGTGCAGCATGTACAACTGCCTGTGCACGTTCTTTTATTTTTTGCCTACTTCTATGTGAAGGCCAAAGCACCAAAACATCTACAAAGTGCTGTGTTATAGTCAGTTATAGTCAATATCACCTGGTTTACTTGCTGCTGTGTTGATGTGATACAATTAATTCATGTTGTTTTCACAATGCAGCTTGGTATGGTATTACTCCAGTCCTATGTTTTGCTCTTTATTGTGCATGAAATGAATTGCACCTTTTTTTAAACATAACAGCAACATGTATTCCTGCTACCCTACATAAACCATCTGTCTGGTCTCACAAATCGTTACTAACACCTGCTATAACATGGAATCAACCTAACAATCACGTGTTTGTTGCCCAAACATGGTAGATTTAGGTTAAATTAAGTACTTCCTCAATATCAATCTCTGTTGTCATTGTTATAATAATAACAAACTTTGTAATGTAGCAATTGAAAGGTTCCCCATACTGTCTTACTTCACTGCCTGCAGTTAACAACTTATCTGCAACATTTCGGTGCTGGACCGTCATGAATTGAGCTGGGCCCTCTGTAACTGCACTTTTCCTTCTGCTCATGTCTTCATTACTATGACCACTAGATGTCGCCTAGCAAAAAAGATAACTACGGTGGAGTTCAAATATGATATGATTAGGGCTGATAATTGATAAACTCATAAGGTAATAAAATTGTAAAAGGGACTGTAGTCTCTATTAATAGTCCACAATATATCACTATAAATAAAATAGCAGAGGCCTGTGAAAGAGGTTAAATCATCATTCAACCCTTCACATTTACAGCTGAGGTGGAAGTTTGCGTGTGGTGGTTTAACAACTGTGTAGAGAGACTTCCATGTGATCTGAGGTCAAACAATGGGAACAGGAGAGCTGCGTTGTCCACTCTACAAAAAATAAGGTTCACACCATACTGATACTGTCTATGGGTCAGAGACTCAAGTGGATTCCTTAGACAGGTTAGAGAACTTAAAACTAAAAGTTGGTGGTGCTCTGTACACTTTGACAAGAGATGCTTCGATAGAAGTTTGTGATATTCTAACTAATGCTGGGCTAAGATTTGAAAAGGTAACAGGCAAAAGTCGCTCCTCCCTCATCTCACATATCACAAGACACTTAGAGAGAGATGAGCCTCAGATGCAACACAGACAGGTTTGTTGCAAGACCAGGTTGTACATCCTTCAGAAGGAGATCAATTGAAAAAAGAGACTTTACAACTGGCATTAGCATCATCGCTATAAGAAAAATATAACTAAATAAGTGGAGCTAAAAAGTAAGTGAGTGTGGAAGGTACCTTTTCCTGTCTAGCACACCAAGTTGAGAAAGGTATGAGCAAGGGATTGCCGGAAATAAAAATAGTTGATGCAGTGATCAGGTCAATTGCACCAGGCTTACAACTCCACAGCTACCTCAAGGTCAAAATCAACAATATCTTACCTACTATGAGGAGGATCCTCAGATGCCATTATCAAGAGAAAGGTGTAACTGTATCAACAGCTCACCCCAGAGGCCCAAAGTAATAAAAAACCCCATTTGGCTCATATGAAGCAGAATCGGGTTTGAGATATGATTGTACAGACCACGTTTCTCCACACTCTTCTGACTGGTTTGCAAAATGATAGTATTAGAAGTGACCCCCAGCCATGCTTGCAACAAAGCTTCTCCTCAAAAAAAAATGAATATCGCATGAGTCAAAACAAAAATAAACTACTTACTTAACACCTCCTGGACCAGGATGATGAGTGGATACAGTTAAATACCAACAAAGGTTCACACCACAGCATCAGTGTCATGCTACAAATTGTGCATGTCTGATAAAATGTGAGGACTGCCAGCAAAGTAGAAGTTACTACTGCACCCATTGCTATAGATGTGGTAGCAGCGAACATTATTTGCAGGTTGCAGGGTGAGAGCAACTAGACACAAAAAGAGTCTTTTAAATAGAGTAAGACTCAGTAAGAGGGTTACCCCGACGGGACTGGGAGTAACCAACAACAGCAGAATGTCCCAACAGCATTGCTCTCACTGTGGTGTTCCTGGTAAAGACCCAGACCTCTCATTCAAGGGCAAATACCACCAGCGTAAATAAAGAGGACAGCCAGTTTTGTCTTGTTGCTCTGGTTGGAAAACAGTGTCTGGTTAATTGCTACATACAAGGGTGTAAGACTCAAGAATTATGGAATACAGATTCTTAAGTCTTTATTGTTGATGAAAAAAAAAAGAGACATTTGCCACATGAGAAGTTAAACAATGTCACTGAGTTGCTAGACTGCTAGAAAATCACAGCTGCCAATGGACAGAGCATGTCATACAAGGGTTTCATTGAGGTCAGTTTTGGATTAGCTGGAGAAAGAGCTGTTCCCAAAGAACTTATTGTCCCCATGTTGGTAATGAGTGGTGGAAATCTTTTACAGTCCATCTCAGGCATTGATGTCATTGAGCAAAATGTGAAAACTGGTGCCACATACCCCACTGCATGACACTTCTACCTTACATTGTTCTGGATGTGCAAAATCGACCAGGATATTGAATTGTCAGGAGGAACTGTTGTGGGTACTGTACAACAAGTTTAGGCTGTGTATCTAGTGGCCATCTTTTAGAAACTAGTGTCAATGAGTCAAGTGAATGCACAGACCACACCATGGAACCCACCAATCAACCTGAGCCATCTAAGTGCATCTGTGTGAAGTGGGTGGTATAGAACATGCTCCTTAAGGAACGGTCCTCTTTTCCCAAATTAGATGAGGATATTGGGTGCATTGAAAAACTGAAGTTGAAACATATATTGAAGGATATGGATCCTGTAGAATGCGCTTACCTGTCTGTCCTCTATAGAGCTGCTATATAAAGACATGGAAGACCAACTCACCTTATTCCGGTTGTCTGTGTGAGAAAAAAAGATGGTACTTCACATCCAACTCATCGAGTGCTGACATCTTTGACAGTCTTGGTGGCCACTCATGGTTTTCATTGTTGGACTAAGGAAAGGCCTACCATCAGAGCTTTATGGATGAAGACAGCAGGCCTTTGACTGCTTTTGTTAATCCATGGGGCCTGTACAAATGGTTAAGGGTATACTCAATCATTTGAGGATCATGTAAATTACATCAAACAACATCAGCAAGATTGATCCAGCTGACTCCATCATTGTACAACGGATAATAGATAAGAGACCTAGTACTTTAGGGGAGCTATGAACCAATATGGGGTTGTTTGGCTGTTACAGGCAGTACATATATGACCATTTTATGACTTGCTGAAAGGGACACCTGCATACAACAATGTTCCACAAAAAAAACCAACTGCAAGACAAGATACAAGAATGAGTAAAGGTGTGCTGTTGTGCAAGCCAATTTTATGGACTGAAGAACATCAATGCATATTTGAGAGGCTAACAGACTGTCTGGTTGAGCCGCCAGTCCTCGGTTTCCCAGTCTTGTCACAGCCATTTATCCTCCACACAGATGCCTCAAATCAGGGTCTTGGCCCAGTTCTGAAATTAACTCCACTCAGAGAAATTAGAATTTTTTTCCTTAAAGTGGGCAATTATAGAAAAATTTTGAGACTACCTGTTTTATTATTTTTATTTACTTTCATTCTTATTATTATTTACTTTCACTGTGTTTATGGACAATATGGATTATTGTCCATAAACACTTTGCTTATGTCCTGTCAACTGCTAAGCTTAACACAGCTGGATGTAGATGGGTATCAGAGCTCTAGACTTCCATTTCACCTTCAATACCATCCAGGTAAAGAAAAAGTGGATGCAGTCTGTCAGGAATGCCTGTACATATGGAATAGATGATGAAACAGTATATTGAAAAGCTGTTATCAGATTGTGTGGCAGCGATTACCCAGGCTGTTGAGATAGTCCAGTTCACCATGGGTCCTCAGTACTTGGGTCTTTTCAGTGTACAGCAGTTAGTGAAGAGGAATACAAACCATTCTAAGTTGCTGAAATTGGAAAAGCACAGCAAAATGACGACATTAGTCCAGTAATGCAGTGCATATTAAGTGGCAGAGGTCATCAGGACATGAACTTGATGCTATCAGTATGCAAAGCAAGTGCCTACTGTGCAAATTGGAAAGAGTCCACATTGATTAGGATGGTATTCTTTGCAGACACAGCTAGTACTACCTGAGCAGTGCAAAACAACTGTGCTGAAAGAGCTGCATGATGAGATGGGCTTCGAGGGCATCAATCAAACATCACTAATCAGAGATCTTTTGATCTTACATGCAAAAAGAAATTGAACATTATGTTGCTATGGCTTGTGCTTGCCTGAAACAAACAACATCATGTAAAGATATATGGGCACCTCTCACCACTGTGATTATTATGTAGTAATCTCAAGTTGTGTGTTAATACATTTTCTCCACTTGGCAGTTGGTACATTGGTAATCATTGATCACTTCGTTTTGCACAAGCATATGCCATCAGGTCAAAGTCTTCCAAAACAGTCACTGATCGAATATTCAACGATTTTGCCCTGAAGTTTGGACTGCTGAAATAGATCCACCACAATCAAGGAGGTGAATTTGAGAACCAACTCTTCATAAGCACTGGGAGGAGAATATCCACATTGTGATCCACCAGACTGGACAAGACATCTGTGAAGTCAAGCCCAAACAGGGATGAGGGAGATCAAGAATCATGCATCACAACTTGCTGTTACTGTGTGATCATTTACCCATGAAATTTCAGCCAAAAACAGCATCTAAGCAAAAGAAAAGGATGACAGACAACTCAAAACATCACTCCAGAAGAGGAACATGATGATGAATGTGGATACCATTATACCCCAGTGGTACAGCTTCACATGCCCATTGAGCATTTTGACATATTGGACAATAGTGTACAAGAGACATCTATGTTGGACACTGAGCATGATGTTGAGGAAAGGTGCTCAACAAACGCAAAAAACAAATGAGTTTGAGATGCAGCAGGATAATGTTATGTTCTGGAAGAGGATAATCAGAGTGGATATGGACAACCAGTTGAAGAAGCATAGGATGAAATCCTGGTACCCTCATATACAGATTCAGGTAAAGATGTCAAAGGACAAGTACATGACCTGCTGAGGAGCTCCTAAACTCTTTACCAACTTGGGATTCCAACATGCTATAGTGCAGCACTGATGAAGCAAATTAAATGTTTTTTTAATGTCAGCCAATTCCACATAGACAATTTCAGACAGTACCAATGTGGACCATGCCCTATGCCTTTCAAGTTTACCAACCCTTATTCACACAGGGATGTCACCCAGAAGGCACAGCCTATACACCTGAAAAAAACATGGTACCTTAAACTCTTGTGATATCTGTTTACCTGAAATCTGTTTTGGAGTATGTGATAGATTGATGTGATCAGGGCTGATAATTGCTAAACTTATATGGTAATAATAAAGTTGTAATAGAGTTGTAAGTTGTAATAGAGACTAATAGTTGATCATTGAGTGAAAAAGCAGAGGCCTGTGAAAGAGGTTAAAATATTTTTAAAAGGATTTAACTGGGTTAAAAATGCTAAAATCACTTTACCTGTCAGAGGATTAAATCCAGATTTTACCTAGAGCCACTTTGAGAAGTGACGTCGATTGATTAGTCATGCCTGAAGAGGCACTGGAAACACTTGGTCAAAAGGGGAAACACTCGGTCATGGTTTCTCTTTCAATGAAGCTGCCAGAGTCTGAGCATCGGAATTGATATCTCCCCTCTTCAGGGTGTAACACTGACTGACTCCTATGGTTCAGAGGGAATCAGTGGGCCAGTTGGTTTTCAGTCTGGGTTGTTTGTTATATTTCTATAACAAATGTAATTTTTGAGCTCACACTGCGGCAGGCCAACTGCTTTTTGGCAAACATCCCTTTGGAGGTGTTCAGTGCCCAAATACCATGGTCTGCCTTTTTTGTGGAGGTTGTAGCTCTATTGCAGAAATTTTTTGTCACAATTAGCATTTCTAATTCTCATGATGAACTGTGAAATTGCTGTTGTTTTCCTTTGGTTCTACATTAGCACATGAAGAACAGAATCTCACTGACAGAATATATCTATATGTCTCTTTGATTTCCTCTGCCATTGTGGAATCAATATGAATTTTAGTGTGGATGAAGTTGTTGTGCAGCATGAGGAAACTGAAATATGAGCTGTTATTGTGAAAAAAAAAAATTTGTGTTCTGGCACTTAAGTCCCAGACCAATGGACCACAGTTCTAAGAAACTTTAGCAAAGTTCAAAACAGCTCAAAGAAAAACTTCTCATTGGTTTCCAAAAATTATCAGGAGTCAGACTTCAGGGCAACAAAGAACTTTCATGCCAGCATCAAAGGAGAGCAGTTTAAAGTGTACACAGGTTACACCAGAAGGACTGGTGTGTGCCTTTTTTTCTCTTGGGATTGCTGGTTTCACACCTACTAACCAGCCTCTTTTGATATAGTCTTTATTACACCATTATGTCTGTCCTCGCACCAACTGGTACTGGGCTTCTAGGTACTTTCCAGGTGCCCAGAGCCTCTCTTCATATTCATACATGCTCAGTTGTGTTTTATTTTAAATATGCCATTTTCCATACATTTTACACCATTATTTTCATAATTCCTTTCATCCTTTTTAAGTTATTCTTGTTTTTTTTACACCCTTATATCTTAACTTTCTCTTGTGATTGTTTTTAAAAAATAATGTTTATATAATACAGATACACTTTCCATCAAATCACAAAGAGTGCAATAAATGCGATTGATTTTAACATATTATGTGCACTTGGGGCAGTCCCAAGGTTACATCAAATCACATATAATGCTGTAAAATGCTGTAAAAATGTTGTGAGGTTTACAGACATGATTGGATTAATGTTTCAAAATGTGAGAACATATTTCTACTTAATGTTTATTTTTGTATTGTTATTAACATATAAATATCATAATCATCATTAAGCATAGCATTTTGTCTTCTTCTGCACATCACAAGTCTCCAAAAAATTATACCACACTGTGAAAATTCAGTATTTGTATAGACGCAATGCATTGAATGATTTTGTGTTAAAAGGAGCTTGTTGTCCCCAGGCTAATAAAGATACAGGCTCCACCCAGAGGTGGGATGGAGGGACAGTCAACAGCGCTCAAGTGGAGGTGACCCATGAGTGTCTTCACCTCCATCTGTGTCTTTACCTCCATCTGTTTCTTGCCCTCCATCAGTCTTGACCTGCATTGTCTTTTATGGTTCCTTCAGTTTTCTCGAAGCAGTTTTGTAATGTAACTTGATGCTACATCAATTACATGTCTGTTTTCATCAGTGACAACTACAATAGCATGATGACATTGCTATCCTCCTGTTAACAATATTGTAGTTGTGTTCAGATAGCTGTTGATGCCTCTGGTGGAAACTGCAAGAGGTTTGTTAGTACATCACCTATAATAAAGCAAGCAATTCACTTCAAGTGCAGTGTGTTTAAGACACATAAGAACCACCACTGTGTTCTGTGAATCAATGCTAACTCACGATAATATCTGCTCACATCTGGTTTCTGTTGGAAGTGTTTCCATATGGACACACTGGTACTGCAACACAAACTGATTGAGGGTCACTGATTCTCAGTTCAGTCTGAAGAGCTTTGGTTCATGACCCACAACTCGTAAATACTGATTCTGAGGAAATAAAAAGATTAGGAAGAGCAGCTCGGAGAGCAATGAAGACTGTACACATTTCTTTAGAGCAAAGATTACATCTTAAAATAAAATTACTCACTCACGGACATCTGCCTCCTCCATACAGCCCACTACTCTCAGGTTGCATCCCTGTTTATCCAGAACCATGCCAGTTTGTGTGAGATTTTGTGTGTTGCTGTGTGAAGTCAGTCACCTCACAGCCTTCCAGTCTTCTATGGTCTAATGTAATGACCTTTGAACATCTGGATTAAGATCTCTGCAGATCCTTTCATCAGTCAGCTATCTTTCCACGCTGACTGCTTTTCCTGTCCCCTCCACAGCCTGGTAAGTCTGGACTCCACGGGGGATTTTCTAGTGCAGCGTGTGGAATGATGATATCTGATCTAATGTGCATATTAATGCTATTAATTACTGCCTGAAGAAAACTGAACTGCTAATTCACCCTGTTAATGTGACAGAAACAAGAACACAAACACTGAAATGTATAAAATGGCATTATTTATTTACAAATAGATTTATTTGCAGTAATTCCAAAGTTTTTGTAAAAGATTGTCTTACTAAAACACAGCTCTGTTGTAGTCTAACTGAACAAGTGGGACACAGTGACCATTAAAATACATGCACATTTCTGTACACTCTGTTCCTGTCACCAAAATAGATCTGATTACAAAATATAGTGCTCAGTACAAACATCAGTGGAGTTGAGTTTCACACGCCCTGAAGACGCTCATCCATCTGAAATGATTCTGCCTCTGGATGTGGTGTATCAAAATAAAGGTGCTACTAAAGCTTAGCAAAAATAGACTGCATTCTGTCGACGCTACTCTCTGCACATTATTACAACAGCAAACGCTGATGTGTGATTGTTGGCTAAGGACATTGTTTCTTCAGCAGCACAGACTGTATGCAAATGTCCCAGCTGAGGTTCAGTCAGTGACAGGAAACACTCAGGATCCTCAGGCACCAAGGAAGGAGAGTCAGTGACATCTGTAGAGTTTGCTTGGACTTCATGACCTCACATTACTGTTAGGTTACTATGACTAAATTAAAGGGACACGTGTGCCTTTTTTCATTGATTGGTGAAGAGCTTGAGCTAAATGAGACAGGGAGAGACCCAAGTGTGACTGGGGAATTCACACTGCTATCACCACAACCATAACAAGAAGCCAATATAATTGACAGCAGGACACAAAAGAGGGGAATTTATTTCATTCCACAGAAAGTGAAAGTTTTCCTTTAGGAAATGCTCCACAGAGAAAAACGTCACACTTTTAACTTTAGTGCCTTTGGTTCAGCTCCGGATCAATTAACAGGAGGCTGAGGTTGTGGGAGATTTTTTAAGTTTAACATTTGTTAATTATTGATGTAGTGTTTAATTTAAAAGAAAAATTTAAAGCCACAATGTGTAGGTAAAAATAACTGACAAGAAATTTTCCAGACAAATACTGGTGTCAATATTTAACTTTAAAGGTTCTGTCTGTGAAATTTCTCTGCTGCTGTGGGTGGAGGGAGGGGACAGCCGAGGCTAGGTGTTAGCATGCTAACTTCAGTAGATGTAGTGAGCTGACATTGGTGTTTCTCTCCACCTCTGGAGACAGATGTGGAGTAAAGGATGAAGTTTGATGCTGAACTCACGTTTCTTCTACACTGATGAGTAAACAGCTATTAATGCTAATGTAAGCAATGTAGCTACAGACGAATGTGCAAATAGCTCCTTTAATATAGTCACAGTATACTCAGACATAGACTATACTTCAACGCCCTGTTGCTTAACAGCCAGAAACTACACAATACCAGTATCAATGTCAGAAATGTGTGAATATAAACTCAAATTTGTGTGGCTGCCATCTCAGCTCATCCTGAACCACAACAGTTTCATGGAATTAAATCTAAAAATAATAAAACACCACCCGAACCCTCCAGAAACAGGGGACCAGACTAGGGAAAACACTGGTACTGTTACAATTTTACTGGAAAATCTACACATAGAGGCTTTAGTTTTTGAAGCAGAGGTATATTTTAATTTGGAGCATTCTATCTTGGTCTTCAATTCTAACACTATACTTAAACACATGTAACAACTGTCACTGCTTGCTGTGTTAGTAGGAATCGTATTGTGTAGAGGAATAAAGAGTATAGATCCTAGTTTAGATAATGATGCCTGAAACTCAGCTCTCTGAGGTGATGAACATATCTATGAAAAGGTCTCTCTCGCTGTGGCTGTCCAAATAAATGTGAAAAATGCTCCAAAAAAAAAAAGCACTGAATTTAAATTTGAAGGTAGTGAGCAGAGCGGCAGCATGGAGGTTCCTCCCCCATTACTGTGGAGGAACCACAGGAAAAGTATGTTGGATGAGTGCTCTGCTGACCCCTGCTGGCAACTTCAGGTAGGTACAGCACCACAGCAGAGTCATTTAACAACAGCTGATACGTATATGGCTCTATTTGAGCCAGAGAATCAACTACTACTACCTACCACTACTCCTTCTCAGTGTCAAAAAAAAAAGGATTTATTGCTAAAGACCAAGCAGCCCACTTCTTGTTCACAGTATGAGTATAGCTTATAGTGTAAGTCAGTCCAGGTGGTCACCAACCTACAGCTGTACATAACTTCAGCAGGTAGAGTGGGGGGGGATCATGGCCCGTTACTTTCTGTCTACAGCACCACAATATCACCACACTCAACACAAGTCTGCTCCACACAGTGTCCCTGGACCAACATCTGGGTTCAAGGACAATGAGAGCTCAGCTGTTTGTTAGTTGTGTTGCTGGTTGTGATGAGAATGGATGACAAACTAACACAACATAAACAAAACAGGACGCTCTCATGAAGACACGCCTCCACCATGCAGTGAGGAACTCACCTGGTGGACAGGTAACCATGACACAGAACTGTCTGATCTCTGGAATAGTTGCCAGGGATGGACCCCTGGTACAAAACAACACACCTGAAGTCACCTGGTAGCTCCTAACCAGACTGGCACAGACACTTCAAGTGAACACACAGCTTAATTTTCTCTTACACCATCTCTTCCTCCTCCATGAGCTCCAGGAACCTTAACTTCTCAAGTTCTGGTGCAGGAATTTCTCTGGTAGATCTGAGCTGATGGGATAGAGGCCACAGCTCTGAAAACATCAATAAATCCCTGCTGTCAGACCTGAGCTTCAGTGTTATCTGATCCTGTTGTAGTGAAGCTAAGTCTGCCTGATCAGCAGCAGCATGCAGAGCACTGGTCTATGAAACTACACCCGAGGGTCAGGGTCTTCACTCCTCCACTTGGTGACCACTAGGTTCAAGACTGTGTACCAGACTATGAATAAAAGATGCAGAAGATTTAATGGGCTCTAGAAACTTTGATGTTGGAAATGAACTAAAAACAATGAGACTGAGAACATTTAACATCCAGCCTTGAGACTGAAACACGCTGTGAAGACTCTAACACAAAAGTTCACCAGGTCTGAAAATATGTCAACTAATGATGTCAATGCCAAAAAAACACCAAAGACAGACTCTCCCATTTTTATGAATGGGTTATTTTAATCAGATTTAATTAGGCAGTGTTCTCCAGGAAGGTGGAGCCAGAGGTTCGGGTCAGACTGCAGGACATGCCTCAGTTAATATGTAGTTTTTACACCTGTAGTTTGGTTCTTCTAGCCTGGACCAAGGCCACTATGTACTGGATTCAACACAGCACAGGGCGCTGCAGCTTTAACTGAAAGAAGGCTCTCTTCATGTGGTCAGAGTCCAGCTGGTAGCCGTCACACCAGGATTTGTTTTACCTTAACCAAGCACGTGTGAAATCACTTTAAGCTACATAGGCAAACGTCACTGCCTTTGCTGGGATTGACATCACCAAAGACCAGCTGATGCAGTTGACCTATGGCTTTAAGGATTCAGAGCAGTTTGCACATATTGACTGTTAAATGTTGTGTGATCAGTTCCTGATCATAGGCTACAGAAGTTAGCATGAGTCACAACAAACCATCACAGCAGCTCCATCTGTGGAGCTACTACACCCACACAGAGGATGTTTCAGATGTTAAGAAGGGTGACCCCCCGAATTAACTATCCCATCACCTTCACTGAGAAAACAAACTACCAGCACTACCACATGTAGAGGTCTGTAAATAATCAGTAATATTTCTCTCCTCAAGCAGCAGCCAAGTCCATGACATTAAAAAGAGCTGACGTAGACTGTGTAACTCCTGTTACTACTCCAGCATCACACCAACATCCCTCCTCCAGAGCAAGACTCCATGAGCCTCTGTCGAGCAAGATACAGTGCAGCCAGAGGACATGCTGGGTTTGTTGTTCAAGCTTCTTCAACAACCCACAGAAAACCATAATGTCATCCTGGAGGCTAAAGGATAACTCCAAGATACTTCTTTCAGATCCAGCTAAGCCCGACTGCTTGTGTAAAACCTGAGTCCTGAACCCAGCCTGAGACCTGGAGCTTCATCTCTAAATGTTAGCTCACTAGGCTTAGGAAAATAAATTACATTTTAAATTAACCCAAAGCTTTATACAACAAACAACCTGACGTGAAACCCAGTCAAGGAAGTCAGAACTGTGACAGTTTTGGCCATCACCACAGGTGAGCTCACCTGAAATATTTATAATTAATATGGTGGTATTATAACCAGTGTGTGACTGATTGGCCTCAAACTACAAAACTAAAAGCAATGTTAAAATAAATCAGAATTACCCTTAAGAAGTAGAAAAGGAGTCCAGCAGAGTGGTACATTGACACTCCCTCGCCACCTGATGAGGTCTACCAGTGTAAGAGGGTCTGAGGAGGACCAGTCCTCAAGTGTAGCGTGTGTCTACACCAGTCACATTTCTGGGCAGCAGTGCAGTCCTGCAGTTACAGAGGCTGAACAGTGTAAGACTGTGTATGAGCGTCATGTAAATGTCTCCTTCACCAGTCCACAGAACAGAGAAAAGGGCTGCTTAACTCACCATGGCAACGTAGCCCGCATGGCCGTTAACGCCGGCAGTCCAAACCCGACTTGACCTGATCTCTAACTTGGCAAAAAAACAAGTGTGTGTGTGTGTGTGTGTGCGGGGGAGGGGGCAAGGATCAGGAGAGGCAGAGAGAGCTGGGGGAGGAGGTGAGGGTGCAAACTGGTGTGGGTAGGCCATAGTAGGAAGGGTCAGTGAAGGGGAAGAGGAAGAGGAGGAAGAGGAGGACCCCTAGCAGGTAGGAGGAGAGGACAGTGAAGCGCTGTGGGTGCTCCAGGGCCATGCTGATGGCAGGGAAACCCATGTAGTTACAGAAGGAATGGCAGAGGACGGGGCCCATCAGGTGACCTGAGACATACAAGGAGGACAAATTAACCATGTGTTGACCACTTTACAGGTATGTGTGCATTATGGTAGAAAACCCAGTCTAACATTTGTAAACCTGGGCTGGGTATGACTCCAATAAACATTCCATGAAAGCCTAAAATACTGAAACCTTTTACTGGTGGGACCTCTCAGTGTAACACAATGCCACATTTTGACAACAACTAACATTACATTATTGCCTACGGCTGCACACAGGACTTCCTGCGGAAGCTACTGTCTTAGAGCAGCAAAGAACTGATTTCTGAGAAAACTGCAGTTTCGTCCGAGTGTGAAACTAGAAAATTTCTTAATACTCAGTGGTATCAGATCGGTGCATAGATCCAGTATTTGAGACAGCATCTCAGGTACTTCTTATACTAGCATCGATATCAGAACATCAGGCACATGGAGGCTGAAGCCAGTGCAATCTCAAACATGCCAGTATGACTGTGATTGTTTGAGCACCTAAATAATGTTCATGTTTTATGTTCTGTATAAAACCCAACAAGCTGCTTCTACAGTAAGAACTCACTGCAGTGAACCATATTTAAAAAATTTAAACAATACTCATGGATATTATAAATCCCAATCACATTTGAAAGAGATGTTGACTGATATATAATAGATACATTTCATGTCCCACAAACGGTTCCCTCCTATAAGAGCACATTCTTTGTAAAACCATAGATTTTTGTGTCCAAAGGCTGTGAACAGACTGAAACAATTATTGATAGTAAAACATAATTTTGTTTCTGATTGGATGGAGATGGAAACTGCTCACCTGTCCTGATGAAAATGAAGGCTGTGTAGGCCCCAAACACAGCTGTGTAGGAGAACTGGAACACTGGTAGACCAAACAAAAGATCATCATCATCATCATCATCATCATCATCGGTTTCCTCTTCTAGTCCTGTATCTCTCAGTCAGACCATGTAATACTACCTCACCTGCAGAGAGGAAGATCCCTGACAGCGTCCCCTGTCTGAAGCGCAGCAGCTCAATCACATGGTGGAAATGAGCTTGAAGACGGATAAAGAAAGGCAGCAGCATGAATAAGCTGTTCAAACGCATAAGCAGCAGCTCCTCTGTCCATCTTCAATACCAAGATTCACACTTACAGTCAATCTGCTGCTGTTATACCAGGTCCACGTGATTCAAAACTAAGTTCAAGAAATAATTTGAAATATTCATCTCAGTGTTGACGAACAGCTGGTTCATCATGTAGCATCAACTACAAGGTTCCTTTAAAAAAGCATAGAGGTCTTGTGTTTACCAAACCAAAGTACAGCAGCTAATCACACAGTGTATTTTCTACACACACACTGTTTTTTGTTGTATTGTTTATATTGTGTAGAAATAAAGAACAAACCCCTGTAAACTGCTTCAGTTCAATAATCCCAGTGAAAACAAAGTGTTTTTGGTGACAACACGCTAAAAAAACAATAACATCACCTTATAAAGCTGCTAAAACACATGACTTATTCACACATCCAGCACACACAGAGCAACATGGCCATTCATAATTCATAATGACTTGAGTTTTAGTCTGTTTCAGACTGTTTCTGAGGAAAACATCTAAAGGCTCCAATGTGTTCAGCAGCTGCTCTCTGACTCAGTCTGTCTACAGCTCAACAGGGGATGGATGTGAACAAAAATTGTAGTAAAATTATGTCATTTCACGTTCATCCATCTTCTACAACGCTAATTCTCATAGGGTCATGGGGGCTGTAGCCAATCCAAGCTGAAACTGGGCGAGGGCAGTAATGTATTTGGACTGTGAAAGGAGGACACAGGGACAACATGAAATCTCCAAATATAAAGGGCACAGGCCTGGTGTTTGAACCCAGGGACGGTGCTAAACACTACACTACTGTGCTGCCTTGTTTCTTTTTTATAGTCACAATATGAAATTAATGAAAAACGACAGCAGCCTACAAAGTTGGTAAAAGGACATTTTCAGACTTAAGAGACTTAAGAGTCTTAGTTCATTGTGTGGTGGTGCAAACATCACATCTCCACAGTCAGAGTCTGAGCTGGTGTTTTGGTCATAGCTCAGTTATAAAAACACATTAGAGCAGCCAACTGACCCCAGTCTATCTGCCCTCTTTTTCCATCATAGTCACTTTTGCAGTTTGGTCATTTGATGACAAGACTTACAGATGTGTGTAATGAGTTGTGTCGCATCTTGTGAGAACACACAGCATCTTCACTCACTGGATTTAAGGTGGGGGAGGGAGCAGCCCGACAGAGTAGCGGAATCAGTACTCACCCACTCCAAAGAAGAGAGGGCAGGTGAAAATGGCAATAGAAGGTCCAGCACAGGGGATCAGCATGGGCAGCATGCAGGCCCTGAACACCAGTTCCTCTGTTAACGGAGCCACCACCTGATTTCTCAACCAGCGCATGTCACTGAGGCACAACATCCAAAACCATGGGTCTGTGAGGGTACAGACACAGAGCAGAGCTGGGGTTATTCCTTTTGTTGCAGAAGAAGCAACAAATTCAACAGCACAGGTTTGGACAAGCTTCAAAAGTTGATGTCTCACCAAACACAACCCTGATCCCATCCACGAAGCTCCAAGGACAGTCCATGGCCAGCTGCATGAGGGGCCCCAGGAACAGGACCTGCAGCACACACACACACACACACACACACACACACAGAGATAAAGAGAGACAGAGGCAGAGCGAGGGAGACAAAGAGAGAGAGACAGACAGACAGAGGAAGACAGAGAGAGAGAGAAACAGAGATAGAGACAGAGACACAGAGGCAGAGAGAGAGTGAGAGACACAGAGAGGGAGACACAGAGACATAGAGGCACAGAGAGAGAGAGAGAGAGACAGAGAGAGAACGAGAGAGAGACAAAAACAGAGGCACAGAGACAGAGGGAGACAGAGAGAGAGACAGAGAGAGAGAGAGGGAGACAGAGAGAAAGAGAGAGGGAGACAGAGAAAGAGAGAGAGAGACAGAGAAAGAGAGAGACAGAGAGACGAACACAAAGAGAGAGAGAGAGAGAGTGAGAGACACATGCACACAGAGAGACACACACAAAGAGAGAGAGACACAGACAGAGAGAGGCACACAAACAAAGAGAGAAAAAGAGATACACACACACGCGCACACAGAGACACACACAGACATTTTAACATTGAAACACACACACGCCATACATTTTTCAAAATGACATTCTCTCGCTCTCACTCTCCCTTTCTTGAACTCTCTGAATGGTGGAACAGTCTGTAAAGAAAAGGCAACTCAACAGAACCTGATCTGGTTCGAGCTCACAGGGAGAGACCTCATGTAAAGACACTAAATGCACACACAAGTGGAGGGAACAGGGATCTAAAACAGGAAGTAAGTTATTTGGCTGATCATGCAGTTCACTCACCAATAACAGTAGTAGTAGCAGCAGCAATGGTTGTCATCTTTGAGCATGCAAACATTACACACACACACTGTATTTAAAGTAAGTGTGGTACTTTTGCATGTCCATCATGAATAAAGATCCATTCATTGTAAATCACATTCCAGATATAACAAAGTTATGACTCAGAGATGTCATATGACTTTTGACACTAAATGGAGGAAACCATGACTGTCTCCATGAGTGTGTCACAGAGTGTTGATAAGCAGGTACAACAGCACAACCATCTCCCAGTTGCTATTAAAACAGCTAGCTGTCCCTTTCTCTACACGCAGTATCTTTTCCTCATGTCTCTGACCCCTCGTCCAGCCATTTGACCATAATCATCATCATCAACTTTGAGTTTCTTACCATGGTGAGCACCAGAGGAAGTGTGACGGCAGAGATCAGGCCCTCAAACCGGATCCCCATGAGAGCCAGTAATGATGGGCCAGTCTGACAGACACACACACACACACACACACACACACACACACACACACACACACAAAGTAAGTAGAGGAAAAATCTGGCTCTGTATAATAATAGAGCAGATAATGTGTCAGAAAGCATCAGCTCTTGGGTGTTGGAGCTGAGTGATGATGGTTTACTGACTCACCCTGACACCTGTGAACTCTCTCCATGCCCACACAAAGAGAGGAGACAGGCCCGACACAATCAGCACGCTGGTAAAGCGTCTCTTTATCACAGTGGGATGATCTCTGAGAGTGGACCAGTGCAGACAATAATCATAAATACAGCAGAAGAAGAGGACAGCCCTGAGCCCTGATGTTACACCAAACTCTGTTCAAAACTGTTGAACTGTCCTCTCTCCACCAGGGAGTGTTTTTTTAATTTTGTCTAGTTCTCTGCCTGGACCAACAACTTCCTGGAGTCATTGGTGTAATTTACCATTTCAGGAAAGTGGATAAATGTCAACAGCATTTCAAATAAAATCTCAAATCATATCAAATAATTTATCAGAGCTTTCAATTCAAACATATCAACATTGTGTTGTTTATTATAAATGTAACACAGGCAGCACCTCAAGTAGGCTTCAAATTTAGATTTCCTATACTTCACATTCAATTTCCTCAGTTAATTATTGTTACAACTGCTCATAGGTTGTGGGACAACCCAGCTGAGAAATATAAACAGGCTGATGTTTTTTCCAGGTTTCCAGACAAACTGGATATAGCATGTTGAATACTGGGCTTTGTAGGTGGATAAAACTTCAGTTCAACCTAAAACAAAGAGCTTCTGATAAGGTCAAAGGCAATGAATATTATTATGGTATATAAATAACAGTAAGCTTTAGGGAATATGAACAGTGTCACAGCATCAAAGGCAGTACATGAAATGAGGATCTGGATTCAAAAAGAACTGTCAATCACATTATATGATCTCCCGATCTGCATGAGGCAATGACTGGAAAAATACAGCGTCAGCATTTTCCAAGTGGAGACACGCAGAGACAAAGATCTCAGTCTGTCGCTCAGGAGAGTTTTAACTCTGCTCACCCGAAGACCCATAGTTTAAAGTGCTCTGGCACAACATATCAGCCACTACCGCGCTCAGCTACTTGGATCCCGGGCCGTCTTATCCCAGTCGGCAGGCATTAAATCTCCGGTGAAGCCGTTATGTTCTCTGCCTGGTTTCTCAGGTGAGTCCGGACTGGGCTGCAGTCGGAGGCGGCTTGGTGCTGCGGCCACGGAGCGGCGCTGATGTCTGTCACTACAGTGTGAGGCGCACATGCTCAGAGGAAGCTGTGCCTTCCATGACTCTAACACAACATTAGCGTCTGTAAGTGACAGCCCACCGAGCGCAGGGCCACAAACCTATTAACAATAAACTACAGCATGTTTGGATGAACACAACGTCAGCACACTGTCCTCACTGTATCTCATGACCAGTTGTCTTAGCTCACCTCGGCAGGTCACTCCTCCACACGTACAGGCTGCCGACATAAGAACAAGCCAGCAGTAGACAGGACAGCACTGACAGCCAGCACAAACCCTCTGGAGCTACGAAGTCGCCATGGCTGTGTTTCATCTCCTCTGTCACAAGGTTTGGAGAGAAATCCTTCTCCTCCGCCATGACGACCGCCAGTTGAGACTTTAATACACAACTACTGGGCAGCGGGACGGCCACTGGACCATCGAGCCAGATCAAACACCCGCCAACATGAACCGGGAAACTGTCACTAATCCACTTTCGAAATGTAAGCTAACGCGGCTAGTTAGAATGCTAGCTTCTCCGGCACTGTATTTTTACGTCATAAAAAGGTTTCTTCTTCTTTAGTGCAAATGTCTGTCTTTGCCGCCATCGTGTGGCGCTCACGGTGTCCTTCACTGTCATTTGTCAGCTACACTCTTTAAGCCTCAAAACTAACTTTCTCTGTCACTTCTTGAAATCAGAGGAGCAAATCACTGACACACTTATGCGAAGCCCTTAAATTCAAGGCAGTCTCTTCAAGTGCCTACATCCAGCCCTGTCACTATAATAACATTAAACCGTAAGCTAAAATTATATCCACCTATTTAAATGTATCAGAAAAAAAGAATCTGAAAATACAAGTTATCTTTTCCAGATCAACTGGTGAAGAGATCATCTCTTCATTGTTATCCCTGGCACAATATCCCCATTCTCATTTATATTTTCATCAATGCAGTTGTTGAATCACTTTCAATTAACATGTAATTATAACCCTAATACAAATTTTATCAGTAAAACTATTGTGTTTGCATTTACATGTTGACTTCTTTTGCTTTTAAGCTAAACATTCTCACCACAACAGTAGTTACTACCAAGAACTAGCAACACATGTTTAAAATTTAAAGTGAAATGGTTTGAATAATAGTGGTATCACCGTTCTGATGGATCAGCATGGTCATGGTGTTCTGATGAGTTTTGCTGCTTTGTCAAAAATGCTATCATAGTGCAAATTAATAGCGGGGTCTAACAAGTCCCGCTACCATATGCTATTTTACTGGATTCCATTTCCAGTCTCTATATGCCATAAATGCCATCTCTTTTTATGTTTTTTTATCATAAAGAGGGATATTTGCAATGTAAAAATGAGGAGCATGTTCTGATTTTGTGAGCTCTGACTTCCTGAAATCCTTTAAGTTTGCAGAGTAGTTGAACAAAACCTGTTTAATGGATTGTAAATTGGAAAATGTTTTTTGTGCATTTTTGCACAAATATGGAGACTTGCTATACTGGGCACATATGACTATCACATGAAGAACTATATGGTAAAATACAGACACATTTGTAACTAAATTAATTAACAAAGCACTGGCTTAATGTTATAATTTTCAGTCACACTCTTGTCACCATCACCACACAGTATTCATCTGCATTCTCTTGAAACAATGGTTTTCAAAAGGTTTTAAACTGAAGCAACTGGAATCATTCTGTTTGAGTAAATAAATCATATACACTACAAATGTTTCATTTGTGGAAAAGAAAGCAAATACATTTTACATGATTCACACGCACATTTCTTTAAAGCTGCTCGAATAACACAATGAGTTCAGGTCAATAAATCTTAAACAGTGTACAAATGTTACTTTGTTTGAACATATTCAGCAGTGGTAAAGAATTCTTATAGTAGCTTTAAACTACATGAGGCATCATGTTTGTGTCTGAAGTGATGAGATTTGCATGACTTTTGACTAAAAAAATACCAGTGAAGCCATCAAACACTGCTGTGTTCAGCGTTTAGTTGCAATAAACAGAACTTGCTGTTCAATATGTACACTTTATCTAATATTACAATTGATGTGTGTGTGGTGTTAACCCACGTAAGGGTGACTATTCAACCAAAGCACTATAAGGAGTGATAAACTAGTTAAGCTAATGTTACGGACACATTTGATCCAAATTAAGCAGAGACAAAAAAAAAACTTTGATTTAAGTGTATTTTATTCATCTAATGCACTGCAATAGTGTAAATTAATAAAATTGTCCATTAGGATGTTGTGACAGTACAGGTTAATATAACATGATTAAAACAAAAACATTACTAACGTTTTACTATTGGTCTGTTATTCTGTACTGGAATGCAAACAATTTCCATTATTTCCTGGTTTTGGGACTCAGCACTAGAGTGCAGCAAGAATCAGTTCTAAAATCTGGACATTACTTTGCAACTCGTGCTCCCTTGTCCTGAAGTCTTCGGGTTTTGGTTAGATGAGATTACAGAGGTAAAACTACAAACTGTTTTCTACAAACTGTTACTTATTCTTTCAGAGGAAAGGCTTCTGAAAAAGGTGAAGTTCAGTGGCAGTGACATTAAAGCCATGTGACCATGGTGTTGTTGGTTTTCTGATCAAACATTAACATTTTACTTCAGCTGATTGTTTTTGGGCTTCAAACATCATAATGAGGTGAAGTTCATTAGTAAAGATGAACAGAACAAAATCTGTCAGGATCAGAACCTGGTCTTTATTTTCTGGAGTCATCCAGAGGACAATAAAGAATTCCTATTGTCTGTTAGTGCAGGGAACAATTGATGATGATGATGTCAAGGCTATGCATCTCTGTGTAGGTTTAGACATAAGTGGATTAGTTCTTGAATGCACCACATTTGAACCCAGAATTGACCAGCATCACTTAAAGGCAACACAATATTTATTATTTATTATTATTATTTATTTTAATTTGTGAATTGTTGTGAATTCCATTTCTATCAATGATTAATTGTATTTTCCTCGACACAATGTTGTTCACCGTGTCAATAAAGCTTACAGAATTGAAAATTGAAACATTGAGGGGGAAGGGGGGGGCGTGTCATTGGGCTGTCTGCTTTTATAGTGGGAGGGAATGAACGGGTCTCAGTCGCCTGTGTAACGTGAACGGAGGAGAGGCGATGCTCCATCCTCAGATGCCCTGCACTCCCTCCTTCTCTTCTTCGTCCTCTTCTTTTTCTCCCCCTCTCCTGGTCTCCGTCTTTACGCTTTCCAGGCCTTACGGGGACTGACGGAACACGCGCACACGCTCACATCCAAGGGGAGGAATTACAGCAGACCCGAGCCGGTCCGGACCTCCATTGGCAAACATCAGCGGGTACGGGCCTGTGTGTGTGATTCGTCTTTCTGATGCTCAGATAGCAGGTGGCGGGAGGCGCCAGCTGGCCTGTTGTCTGCCTCCTTGCTCCTCTAGGGATGGAGGCTACAGTCACTTTTTATTAGTGGATGTTGACTTTGTCACCTTGGTTCAGGCTGACGTCAGTCTTTATCAGGTAAATTGATTGGTAAGTGATGTGAACAGATTGTGTTCTTATTAGTGGCTGCGAGCCTTTTATTGTTTTCCTGTGTCACTGCTGTGCGTGTGTGTGTGTTTGTGCGTAATGAGGGTGTGTGTATGTGTGTACAAACCCATCCCGCAGACACTGCTGTTTATTTCCCGGACAGAGGAAGAAATCATAGGTTTTGTTTGGTTGGATTTCTCCTCCCACTGTCTCATGTGAAACCTGTTTACGGTCAAATCCCATCACGTTACTTCATCATTTCTTAACAGGGAGGAGGAGAAATACGTGTCGGTCCTCACAGCGTGTTCATGGGAAAACGCAATCCGCTGCAATCCGCACAGACAGAGCGGGGATAATAGGAGGAGAAAGAGGCCATGTTTGAATCGTCCTGGACCAAATATCCACATTTCTGGCGCATTAACGTTTTCATGTAACACTCCCCAGCTTCTAGACGATTCCAGGAGCCGTCAGCTCAAAATGGCTCACATGACGGAAAGTAGTGATGTTTTTCATTATCCAACTGTTGTGTTGATTGCTGAGTAATGAGTCATGAAATAACAGGAAACTGACATGACACGGTCTGGAGCTCACTGTAGACCCTGGGTGGTGATGATGTGTGTTGTGATAATGACTGGTGCAGGTTGCAGATATGGGGTGTCAAAATAAGTAAAACCAGTTGCTAGTAAGTGTTGCCTCCCTCCACTGTGCTGATGTCTGTCTATCAGGTGTCTGAGGAACATTACAACTATTAAGGAGATTAAAATTCTCACCTTAAAAAAAAAGTCAGATTAATTTTTTAAATTTTTTTTTTAATTAATTAATTGGATTTAATCTGAAAGAGGTCATGACATTTTTGAAAAAGAAATAACACCAAATGAAAAATTGCATTCATTCTCAATAAAACACAGCCTTGTTCAATTCAGTACACTCACTGCACAGTTTGCATGACAAACTGAAACGTCTGGCTCAATATATTGCTGGATCCCCGAGTCTGGCCCATATACTTTCACATATGACCAGATTCAGGATGTTATCCTCTGACAAGCATCTAACAACAGCACAGTACAGATTCAGGTTGTGGAGCCGAGCCTATACAGGGCCAGAAAACAACAAGCATGTGGCCCAAGTATGGGCTGGAATTGTTTTTGCTATCTGTTTGACCATTAGCCAATGTTGCTTATGTTACCAAACTTAAGATATTTTGGCCATTTTGTAACATTGCTGATTTAGTTCACTGCAGTTGTGTTGTATGTTTGTTAATTTTATCAACAAAGTTATATAGCGTTTCTTGCCAAAGCATGTTCCTGTCAACAATGTATTCTCATCGCACAAGAACAAAACATTTTACTGCCCTTATTGGAGAATTTCAGTGTTATTTGGATAGTTTCTTGCACCACTGACTGGTGGCATGGTACAACAAACTATGTATGCTTATATGTACTGTATGTATTGCCACCATTGCTATATATCACGCCACTTGCATTCTTGTACATGTGCACAAGACACAATCAGAAAAGAGAAACCTATTACAGTAAAAAGATTTTAATAGCTAGCTGTGCAATCAGTGATGGTTTTAGAAAGAGTAATTCTAGATGTAGTAACTACTGTAACATCATGTCATGTCGCAAATTAACGTCAAAGTAGTAGATAATGAAAGAACTGTTGATTTCTTCTGATACAGCTGTAGAAATTCATAGTCATATATTCATAAACAACAAGGAGGAGCTTTTACTAATTAAATTAAAATGAATTATATCTACCCTACTGTCAAGAACAACTGAAAAAAATCTATCTGCCTGACATGCAGAGAATTAGATTCTGAAACTGCAGTAAATACATGATCACAATCTGCAAAACTACAGCTCCAAACAAGAGATTTATAGTGTGTGTGTGTGTGTGTGTGTGTGTGTGTGTGTGTGTGTGTGGCGGCAAGATGAGGTAATAGTAACAGCCCACCTGTCAGGCTCTCACAGAGCCTGGGGTCAAACTGAGAGGAGGTGAGCCTCCAGGAACAGAAAGGGGAGAACAACACAAAAATAGTCTCAGTTCCTGGTAAAATGTTGTGAAGTGGTTCTTTGAGCTCTGGTTCAATATGACTTCATATCACTTCAGGGGTGGGGGAGGGAAAGAAAGGCAGTTTGTCAAGGGTAACAAGAGTCTCTTCTATACCAAAGATATAATGAACCGTTATCTGTAGAAAGAAATCTGATCATAGGACCTATTAAAACAAATTACCTGTTACCTAAATTCTCTCAGCATCATGATTGGACATCAGTACACAAACTAGGTAAATTAAGTAGAATAAATATAAAATAAATCTGGCCCATACTTTGGCCTCACGCTTGGTTTTTTTCTGGCTCAGTATGCACCTGGTTTGATGGCCTGAATCTGGTCCATTTGTTTCCTTTTGCATCTGGACCAATTCTGCTGTATACACAGAAAATCTTCTGAGCCATGCTCTGTTCAAGCTTTACTTACTTACTTTTTTTTTTTTTTTTTTTTTTACAAATTTTAAGTCCTAATCTGAAGCTTTTGACCAACATATCTGGAGAATGCATTAACCCCCAGGTTAGCTAGACATATTTGGAAGAGAAAACAATGGCAAACAGCACAGTTACTACTCAGCTCATTTTAAGCACACAACACAGTTTACTCACCAACTTCCTATTTCCTTGGACCCAGGCTTTTATACACTGGAAACATCCTGTAATTAGATCATTAAAAAAAAAAACTTAGACAGGGCTAAGATTTTATTTTGGTTTATGGGTTAGGGTCTAAATATTTTACCACAACTTTTTATTTGAGGTCCCCCACGGAAAGCAAAGGATTTCAGGGGCAGGTGACAGAACATTTATTTTATGTTCTTTAGTTTCAGGAATCACATGGTTCAAAAATGCTGACTTATTTCCAGTTATCACAATCACCAACTGTGAAGCTCTGCTTGCAGCTCACAAGCTGTTGTCATATTTGATGTTGCAAAGCAACAAGTATGATGCAACCATATGGTATTCCTTTGAGCTCACAGCTGAGCTTTGAGTTGTAAGCACCAAATATTAGTTGTTGGGTCATTGGTGTGATTTAGACACCTTGTCCCTAGTCCTGTGAGTTGCAGAGCAACAACGATCTTATTGATTGTCCCTTTATAGATATTAAATATAAGCATGAAATCTCAGCATCACTCCAGAGACCCTGATGGTGACCTGAAAGAGGTCATGACAGCTGCATATGGGCATGGGTGTCATGTTAGCTTTCTCTCAGCTGTCTGAAGCTCAGTGACTGGTGTTTCATGTTGAGAAGAGAGAACAAAGGTGAGAGTCTCTAATGTTTCTACTAACAGGGTCATGTGACCTGACCTTCTGGGATATTCAGACAGACCTAAAGCTATAGGTGCAGTCACTGTCTCTCAGAGCATCTGCTCTAACAGCTTTATCTCTTAGCATGCTAACATGCTAAACTAAGATGGTGAACATAGTAAACATACCTGCTAAAACTCAGTACACGACCATCTTTATTGCGAACATGTTAACATGCCAACATTAGCTTTAAGCTCAGCCTCATGAAGCTGTAGACTCAGTCTTATTACCTGCATAGAATCAGAGCTGTACTTTATTCAAAAGTCAGTTCATGCCTCTATGACTGAGACTTTGGGAGACATTAGACTCCAAGGCTCGACAGCAGGCATGTCATGTTAGATGACTAACCACCTCCTATGTCAGGATCGTGCAGCCAAAAAGCATCACACTCATGGGTTTGCTTTGCATGGTGGTCTTCTTTCAGTTACACTGCTGGACTTTACTGATGATGTTTTTGAATTGTTTGTGTTTAATTTTAATTATTTTTGTATGTATTTAAGACTCAGAAGAGCCTCTCGTCTCCTTAACCTGGTTTCTGTTGTCCTCTCTTATGTTAGTTTGTTAAAGACAAATGTCATTAGTTTTTTGGTGTGTAACATCATCTGTTTCCTGTTAGAAACACAGCTGTCTGCGTCAGACTATAGGGTTAGGGTCTGGTTTAGACCATAACATGATATGCTTGTGTTGGGTTAATATACTTAAGAGTGTCAATGGGGTTAAGGTCTTATAGTGTTGTATCATTTTGAATGTGCTTAGTATTTGGAGATATTTAGAGATGTAACATCATAGCTGCATCATGAAACACCTACTGACACAGATATAGGGTTAGGGTTGTATGTGCATTATACTGAATCAATAACATTATCAATAACCGTCAGCTCAATGCACATCAACATTAAACCTAAGATTGCTCATCAAATGACTGTCATCATAAAAAACAGCAGCTGCAGCACACCACAATGTATACTGACTTCTTATATGTCTGTTTGTTCATGTGACAGAATGTACCTACACTTTAACCTCTGAATCTAATTTCTACCATGCCAGATTCCCACTGGAAGCATTTTGTGGAGGTCAGTGAAGATAAATTGAACTTTAGCAGCAAAACATTTTAGAAAATTAGACATGGTGCCACAGTGCAGCCACCATGTGCAACCAAGTTGCTGTACTGTGTGAATGTGACTTTGTGTCTGATGTCTCTATATGTCAGCCCTGTGATAGCCTGGACATCTGTCCAGGATGAATGCCACTCTGCACTGATAGGTGTAGGCAATCCTGGGTTTTACACATGCTCAGTTTTGCTAGTCATGGGCAGCATTGCAACAGTTATTTCACAACAAACTGTACAGGCATGTTTATTTTATCCATTTGTGTGTCTCTGATTTTCATGGATACACTGTAGTTATGGTATGGAGGATAACGTCCCCAGTCAAATGAGTCTGATAAGTGCTGTATTTCACAATGCACCCAGTGCATCACAATGACACTAAAAAGTAGACAAAAACATACAAAATAATGTTAATTCATCAGATGTGGCTGATATGAAGGTGACTGAAGGAGATTAGATTTACCCCAAAATATCAATAGAGTTAAAGTGAAAGGCTTAAAAAAACACAGGTGATTTAAAGCAAAAACATGAATGAAACCAAGTGTGAGCAGAAAATTGGAAAGAATGGAGGCTGGGCTTGGCAGTTGGGGGAGGATAAGATGGGAGTTCCTCACACTGGCCTGTAGGATTTGTACAATATAAAGTGTTATGTAACGTGAAGCAGACGGGCTCTGCAGCTCTCTGATGCTCTCAAAGATGGAAACATACACAAGCAACCTACAGTTACAGTCTGATCCAAAATACAGATCCAGTGAGTCTGAACATAGAGTGGAAAATCTTTATTGAAACAGATTGAAAAGGACAAATAGTGTTTTGTCATGAAGCCATAATTCACTGCAGAGTTCATCTGTCAACTGTAATATATTTAGCTCTCTGTTCATTTGTTTCTTGTTTCTTCATTTTTTTCTTGAAGAAACAAATGACAAATTCTCTCCTTCTCTCTTTTCTATCTCTCTCTCTCCCCCACACACTCCACACTTACTCGCCCTTCCCCTGGAGTGGGCGGTGAGAAAGTGAAGGAAAGGGAAGCTTGAAAAAGCGAGAGGATGAAGAACAAAATGATGGAGAGGGAATGTTGACTGCTGCATTAGCCAAATCATTGATAGTATCAGTATCAGTTTTACATGACATTTGATTTGCTGTTTAAAGTATTGCTAAGAAGCGTTCATGATGTGTTACTAATGTTCCCAAATTTGCGATGAATCCATCCAAAAAATGTCCAAATAAAATTAAATATTATCATGATATTTTTCTCAAGGTTTTATCCATTTGTTAAAGCAACAGTCTCAGAAAAACAAATATATTTCATTTACAAGTAGAAAAGCAGCAAATCCTCACTTTGAAAAAAATGCAACCAGTGATTACATTTTTACTGAAATGATCTTTTCCCTTGTTGTTATTTTGTTATGTCATCAGTTGGTTGGCCTGTACAGTGGACAAAGGCCAATGATGGGTGTTATCATGTTAGCCTTGTCTCATCATCCAGTTTAATTGAACCTTCAGCTGGATTAAGGCTGCTGCACGGGACATGGGGTAAACCTCACTTATGTCTTACCTTATTGTCTGGTTAGCAACCAGGCTAACAAACCTTCTGACTGGCACACTGTGACCTTAGCAGCTTGGCAGTTTAGAAGTGATTTCCTGTGCAGCAGGGGTGTTGTGTGTTGTCATGATTGTATTGTGTTTGTACTGAGATGAGTCTTAGACCATGAAAGAACAATCATATTTTATTTCAAACTGGGCAATAACAGCACAGTTTATTAAAATATTATCCAAAGCCATGGTCATGCAGGTGCAACATTTTGTGACTATTTAACCATATGGAAATATGATAATGAAAAAAGTTTAACTTGTGGGTTTGATCATGTCTGATCATCATGACTGTTTAAGGTCCTGCTCTTGGTTCTTCTCTTGATACTGCTCATGGTTCTGGTCATGTTCCTACTCATGGTTCTTCTTTTGGCCCTGCTCATGGTTCTTCTCCTGGTCCTGCTCATGGTTCTGGTCATGTTCCTGCTCATGGTTCTTCTTTTGGTCCTGCTTATGGTGCCACTCATGGTTCTTCTCTTGGTCCTGCTCATGGTTCTGGTCATGTTCCTGCTCATGGTTCTTCCTTTGGTCCTGCTTATAGTCCTGCTGATGGTTCTTCTCTAGGTTGTGGTCATGGTTCTGGTCCTGTTGCCAGGTCTCAGTCTTTCTTTCTAGATCTTTCTTAGGTTTGATTTCCATCGCTGGAACATGGGTTTTCATGGGTTTTTTTGGGTGATGGTAACTCAGAGATGACCAGAATAATAGATTGATGATAGAGTGGATTGATTTTGTATACCTACAGTTAGGTTTGGGATCTATTCTTTTATGATATAATCACATTATTGTATTTGATGTGCAGCCATCAGTGATGCTGTCAGCAAACAGCAGTGAATGTGTTGTGTTGTGATGTATGGATGATGTGTGTATTGTTTTTGCATTTCCTTACATGAGCAATGATGTGCTCTAGAGATACACATCTTTATGATACAGTGCGGGTTTTGTGTTGTTTGCAGTGTGTTGTGCTGTGTAACACTGTGTGTGTGTGTGTGTGTGTGTGTGTGTGTGTGTGTGTGTGTGTGTTCAGATATTCCTGCAGCTCCTGCAGCCACTCCTTTCTATTCCTATGGACTGAATTCCCTTCATCTATTTTATTATCATCTGCTTTCTTTGTCTTCCTTTGCCAGACAGCTTTTCTTTGTTTCACTCCTCCCTCTTGCTCACTCTCTCTCTCTCCCTCCCTCCCTCCCCCCCACCCCACACCCCCAGGATGTGGCTGTGGGTTGATTAGAAAATGCGTGGCACAGAACAGGCAATCCATCACCCTGCCAAGCCCGCCACTTCCGCACATGCGCCTGCTGACACATACTATCAAACACACACACACACACACACACACACTCCAACTCTCCTCTTCTTCATTTCTCTCCTCCCCTCATCATATTCCCAGATATGTTGAAGGTTGTTTTTTTTTTTTCATTTGTTGTTGTTTTTTTTTTTCTCCTGCAGCAGCTGACATCTGGCTCTCCTTTCATTTCCTTTACCTCTTCTCGCCGGTCAAATCCTCCCCTCCTCATCCTCTCTCCCACCTCCTCATCTGCATCCACTCGTTTACTCCTGGCAGCATTTTGCATTATCGTTGGGGTTATTTTGTCAGTCTGAGCAAAGAGTAGCGCATCCACATTTATCAAGCTCTCACATGTTGTGAAGGAGGGACAATGGTCATAGCTTCTTTTAACAACAAATCATTGTTGTATTGAAAACCACTGAGAGCTGTCCATCCCCCTATCACCTGAGGTGTAAAAGACTTTCAGAGCTGACTCTTTTTTGTGGAACAATATGACTTGGATCAGCCAATAAAGGATCCAAGATGTGCAAATTGACACAGCACAGTTTACAATCTGGAAAAAAGGGCTGTGGTTGTTTATGAGTTATCAGTTGTAATTCTTCACTTCACCCTTTCATATCTAAAAGCAAGAAAATCAATGCCTCTTTCAGACGGTGGCTGGGTGTTTTTAGACGTTCTGAACTTATCTGACCTCAAAACTTAGATGATACTGAGGCTTTAGTGGCACAGGCAGTCAGACTTTAAAAACAGGTATGAACCAATGTACCAGCCTGCACCTTGAGAGTTATAGTGAACCCCTCTTATACACTTGTTAGCTTGTACTTTTCACCCCTCATCTTGCACTGAGGATCCAGAAGACTGGTATGTCTACCTACACCTGGGAACATTAACAGCATTATCTACATTCAGGAAGTGAACAGCAGTTTTACTTCTGCAGCGTTGGAGTCCCAAAACGTCACTTCACATACTACTGCTTTAACACTAAATAACAAGAGCTCATCCACCAATATCTTTGATGGAAATACTTTCGAGTCAGTCGCTCAACCAGTTTAAATGCATCAGTCAAATCAGTAAGCAGCTAGTTCAGTTTGAACAATCATGAACAATTGCTATTTGAAGGTTGTCTTTGAGAAACAGGTGGAGATCATTGTTTGTTTGTTTCATCTAGAAGAAAAACCTAATCTGAACCATCTCATCTTCATAGAGAGGCAATTATCAGATGCAGACTCTGCCTCCTGTCATCCATCATCTGATTATGATGAGGTATTCTTCTCATCGGGCCTAATGACAGGACATCTCCTTAGGGCTGACACGGAAAGATCAAACAGGAAAGAAGAATGGCGAGTCCAAACTTGGGACAGTGTTTTGATTATTATTATTACGTTTACGCTAAGAATGGTTACCTAATCTCTTCAAAGTGAGAACAGAGCTTGTAGGGCTTTGTCATGCTTTTGCACCACTAGCCTTCCACAGTGTGGGTGGTCTCGCCCACTTTTGATTAATAATAGGCTTGAGCATTAAGAACTGGCTCAGAAGCTGAGTGCAGAGACAGGGATTGAGCTTTGTTTGACTTGTGTAAAATGAATGTCAAAATATCCACACAGTGACTCAGTGGTAGAAATCATCCCACTCTTTTTAGCACAATGTCCATATAGCACTAAAAAGCATAGAGATCTTGTCACTGGACATTTTATTGGTGTATTATAAATTTCTATAATTGTATTTTGAGGCCATTGTGTTTGAATACCAGGCCCTAAGTTTCATTTGACAGGGTTGCAGTGTAAAGCTTTGAAAGCTCTTGAAGTATTTAAAGGCAGTGATTGTGAGGCTGCACCACCTCTTGTTGGTTTGGTGGCTGCTCCTCAGGAAAAGGCTACACACCTCCTGGGCTCTGTTAAGAATCTCTGTCATCTGGCAGTTTGTCAATTGATGGTTATCTTGTTGTTAACTGTGAGAGTCTGTAAGGAGGACCTGCCCCCTCAGTTCCACTGCTCCCTCTTTCTGAGCTTGATATCACTGGCCAGCAGTCATGAAATGAATTCATCACCTTGGGTGAAATTGAATTATATCATCATTTTATGAACAGGGTTCAGAGATGCATGTATCAGTTTATCTGCCTTTGTGGAATAAGCCTGATCACCCGTGTCCATCCAATCCTGTTTGGATGGGCTGGTTGCTCCGTAAAGACCCAGCGTCAGCAACCAAAAAACACTTAAACTACATAAAGAGGATGATAATTACTTTATATACCAACCATGGCTCCACTCACCTCTCCGACTGTATGTGTCAGCTCTGCGTGCTTAGCTGACAAGGTTGTGGAGCTAGAAGGAAATATCTCCACAGTCAATCAGATCCACAAAGGTGAGAAACTAGTGGACACTACCATTTTCAGTCCAGCACAGACCGGTACAGATGGTGCTTGAGCACCTGATCCCACAACTCCATGTCCTTCTAAAGTTGCAAAAGCCGCTGGTCTTCCAAAGCCAGTTGCCAGTCACTCCCTTGGTAGAGGCCTCTCTGCCAGCCACCACTGCCAGTGGCACCTGGACACGGCTTGGGCCTAAACCAAAAATCCTAGTCAACTCCACATCATCCCAGCCCTGGTCTCTGGTCGGCGTTCGCAGCAGCAGAGGGAGGTGTGGCTCTCATATGCCTCCAGATTTCAACATCCAGTTCAAAAACAAATATGACATCCTGGACCTGCAGGACTTCCCTCCTCTGGCTGCGGAACCACAACTCGTGGTTGACCACTCCTTTAGCTGTTACTGGACCCAGATTTATCGCTCTACACCCCTCTTTATACGAGCACCACGAGGAGCTCTAGCCACTGTCCCTGTTCACCACCACTCTTCATCCACTTCACCAATGGACACATCTGTCACCGGACAAGTTTTTCCCACTCAATGACCATTTCTCCTAGCCTGAAGCCTCCACTCTAACCCCCACATCGCTGAGTTGGTGACTCCATCATAAGACAGTAACACACTGCATACCCAGTGCCAAGGTTGTGCATATTATTCAGCAGATACCATCTCTACTCAGTAAATATCCACGTCCACAATATTATTATTCATGCAGGTGTGAATGACAACACCAAGCAACAGCCTGAGGTTTGAAAACAAAACTTAGACTGTGTTTAATGAACTCAAAAGCTGCAAAAAAAGAAGGAAGGCCCAGTTCAGCCAGGTTGCAAACTTCAGTGTTTGGATGCCCCTATCTACACTCATTTTGTCTGGTAATCATCAGGAAGGAATCACATTTAACACCATAAATGCTTCTAATACACCTCTGGTTCGAGGTAATCCCTGGCTAAGTAAGCATAGCCCACTCATTGACTGGTCTGGGGGGAGAATTTTAGGTTGAAGTCTGCCTACAATCTGCCCCAGGCAAATGATCCGTGGTAGAGCCTCTTGATAGCCTTTTTCTTTGTGGAGAAGAAAGATAAGACTCTCCACCCCTGTATCGACTTCTGGAACCTAAACAAAATCACTATCAAGTACCCAGTCCCATTGATCAGCACAGCCTTTCGAATCCCTACAGGTTGCAAACATTAGCATCCTGCAAGGAACTACACTTCCTCGGGTTTGCCCATTTTTACTGGTATTTCATAAGGGACTACAGTAAGGTAACTGCTCCTCTCACAAAACTGGTCTCCTGAAGCACATAGAGCTTTCACCTTGCTTAAAACCCTGAACTCCAGGCAGGCCAGGTGGGCTTTGTTTTTCAGTCGTTTTGCTTTTATGGTAACTTATCGCCAAGGTTCTAGGAACATCAAGCCAGATGCTCTGTCTTGCCAGTATGCCCCCTCTAAGCCCAGCACCAATGATGAAACCATATTGCCACCAAGATGAGTCATTCTGGATCCTCAATACTATCAAGGAGGCCCAGCAACAGCAACCAGACCCAGGTAATGGTCCACTCTCAGGTTCTACAATAAGCTCACTTGTCCTGATTCACCTGCCATTCTGGGGCCAACCGCACACTGTCCCTTGTGAACAGGCACTGCTAGTGGCCCTGCATGGAAGCAGACACCTGTGAGTTTGTGGCTGCCTGTGCAAACTGTGCCCACAGAAAGGCATCACATCAGGCACCGGCAGGATTGCTTAGCCTGTTCTGTTTCTGGGGCGACCATCGTCACATATAGCATTGGACTTCATCACCAGTTTGCCCCCTCCACTGTTATTCTGACAGTGGTGGGCCATTTTTCCAAGGCAGCTCACTTCATACCGCTATCCAAGCCACCCCCTGCCTTTGAAACAGCAGAGATTTTGGTCAGTCAAGTGATGTGCATCCATGGTATCCCCCTTGACATAGTTTCTGATCGGGGGCCACAATTCCTCTCTCAAGTGTGGAAGGTTTTCTGCAAGGCTTTGGGGGCAAAAGTCTTTCTTCAGGTTACCACCACAGATGAATGGGCAGCTGGAGCAGACCAACCAGGAGCTGGAGTTGTCCCTCTGCTGTGTGGCAGCCCCCAATCCTTCATCATGGAGCTCTCATCTGGTTTGTGTTGCGTATTCCCATAAATCTTTAACCTGTTCTGACACTGGTCATTCTCTGCTTGAGGCTTGTCTTGGCTACCAGCCCCCTCTGTTTCCCAAGCAGGAGGAAGTAATTGTGTTCCCTCTGTCAAGTACCACATCCAAAGATGCAAAAAGATCTGGAATGACACATGTTCAGCTCTGCTCCATTCTGCTGCAAGAACAGAATATTCTGCTAACCAACACAGGGAACCAGCCCCACAATACAAACAAGGTCAGTCTGTCTGGTTGTCCACCAAAAACATTCCCCTGTTGACTAAGTCCAAGACACTCTTTCCTTGATTTGTTGGTCCATTCCCCATTGAAAAAATTGTTAATTCCAATCAGACTCAAATTACACAGCAATATGAAAATTCACCCTTCCTTCCATGTTTCCCAATTCAAGCCTATCCTGACCAGTGTGTGTGTGTGTGTTCAGCTGGGGGTGGCTGACCTACTTCCCACTTTGCTCATCTCCTGCAGCATTTAAGCCAGTCTTCCTCTCCAGTCCTCACCAGTTTTTGTACACTTCACTGATAAACGCTATGGCTGACTGTCAGATCTGCTTGTTTTTGCTTTACTATTTCTCTTGGATTTTTGTCTCACCCATCTGTCCCTCCATGCCTTGGGTCTGCCACCTCCTCCAGTCCATCCAGCCACGTCCAGCCAGACCCCTGTGCTCCTGCACGGTACTTCAGACCTGAGTTTTTATGAGCCTTCTCTGTTTCCTGCCCACGTCCCTCTTCCTGGACTAAGTCTCCCCTGGAATCCGGAACCCCTGCACTTGCTTAGTTCTCCCTTTTGGACTTCTCATAAACATGAACACATAAACAGTTGGAACTGTTTCAGAGTTTGCATTGTGGGTTCAGTTACATAAACTATTACATCAGTCAGTGATTTCACCTGCATTCCCACATCCCTTTTTAAAACGTTTGTTGTGTCTATTTTAAATACTTAACATTGTAAATTATTCTTTTCATATGGGCATTTTTCCAACTTCTCTTGCTGCCATAGTTAAACCCTTCATGAAGAGAAACATATTAGATTCCTCCATATGATAAAATAGACCAGTTTCCATTTTATATAGACTTGTTTTAAACCAGTTAAATTACTTTATGAACACTCACTGTATATTTCAAAAATATCTATCTACCCAATCCTACCAAATTTAGCTTTTGGACCAATCACAGCACAGAGACAGAACTGGTAAAAATTTTAAATGAGCTAATGTCCAATATGACTATGAAAAGAATGTGTTTTTAATTCCCAAAGTTCCTGAAGATTCAATTTTATGTCTGCCACTTAATGCTTCCACCTGGACATGTTACCAGGAAGTACAGCTTCAATTTCCATAGCTGATGACACAGCTTTATACAGCTGGATATCAAGTCATAGATGGCAGAGGATTTTCTATAATTCAATCAGGATAAAACACAGGTCTTGTTCATTTGTTATAACCCTCAGAGAGAGAAAACTCAAGCACTGGTACTAAACCCAAAGAGTCAAGTAAAAAACCAGTTGTGTTTGACTCAGATCTCATTTTTTACCCTACATCAGAAACATCACTACATTTTATTATCTAAAGAACATTGACATTGTGACCATTTCTCTCTCAAGCTAGTGAAGAGACACTTTTATTACACTTATATTACCTGCCACATTGGCTATTGTAATGCTGCTGTCTGGTCTCCCAGAGAAGAACATATTTCAACTACAGCTGCTCCAAAATTCAACTGCACATATGTTGATAAAGACCAGAAAATGCCCACTTAACACCTGTTCTAAAGCCTATGCGCTGGTTGCTGTTTGCTGCAGAAATTATTTTAAGATCCTTTTACTGTTTTATAAAGCTCTTATTTATTTTATTATTTTATTTATTTATTTATCTATTTTTTAAAGAGCTCAGGTCAGTCCTGCTGCACATACCAAAACCTTTGTGTATCTTTTTTCAGCTTTCATCTCTTTTATTTTATGTTATTTCATTGCATAAAGTAATGTTTCTTTTTTCTTTATTTATGACAGTTTCTGTCTCTCTTTTTCTCTGAATACCATCCTCCCCTCCCCAGCAGCGAGCCCCAGTTGTGGCCGGTGGGCATGGTTTTGGAGGGTAGCTCAGAGGCGCTGTGTCCCCCCCCATCTCTGGAGCTGCGCCCATCCTGCAACAAGAGCCAGTCCTCACCTCCTTTGAGCTCAAGCTCACAACCCCACGGCGGAGTCTTCCCTGACGACAAAGAGCCCGTCAAGTACGGCGAGCTCATCGTCTTAGGGTAAGATAAAGAAGTGTGTCGCTGCTGCATTGTCTTTGTACTGAGTGTGTGCACGTGTCTGGGTATGAGTTTGTGATGTCATTGTGTGGGTTATAATTCCTCACTTGTCCACTCAGTTCCTAGTCTGCCTGGGTAGGGTAGGGTCCTGTTATATTTCTCCAGTTCTCAGGTCTCTGTGTGTGTCCTTTCGCTTTACAGTGGATTTTTTTTTTTGGAAATTAAATCATGCACTTCCAGGTATGGTAGGTTTTCCACAGTATCATTTTAGATCAAATCCCGAAACCTCAGGTGTGAGTGAAAAACTAGATTCATATGACATGGCATTCTCAAGTCCCACGTGTTCACTGAGGTTCTCATGCAGACACATGGTTGCCAGTACCCCACCCAGGGTTTCTGCAAAATGACCACCTCCATTCACCTGAAATACGCAATTGGGCAGATGTACAGTACAATATTTTTCATGGATGGATTACTGAACAGGCCGACTATGCACATGGTCAAGGGATCACAGGGCCCCCAGGTGTCTCAGAAAGCCTGTTGTGACTGCCTGTGCACCAAGTGCTGAACCCACTGTTACACCAAGCATTTACCAATCAACATGCCACTTTTTGTTTCATTAATCTGTACAAATACCACAGTGAAAAAATGTTTAATTTTATAGGGCATTGTGTCAGGCTCACAGCTAGATTAGACTCACAGAGCAGACTCAGACAGACAGTTACCAGACAAGACAGACACACAAAGACTTAAACTAACAAAACTTGCTGTCAAACTTGATGGATCCTGACACATTATATGGGCCTTGGCCTTAAGCACTTACTGGAGTCACACCTCACACGCACGAAAGACTCTAGGAAGTCACTGTGCACAAGTCATCTAGCACATAACCTTGCATCTAAGTTTGCAGAACAGTGTAACGTATATAATGTTTATAAGTGAACTTTAAACATGCAGGCAGGTAGGTCTTGTCATCTGCTGACAGAGCCTCAGTATCTTAATTGAGTTATTTTTAGTATCTTAATTGAGCTATTGATTTCTGTATCTCTCTCATCTTTATGCTAAGCTAGGCTAACCACATCCTAATCTTAGCATCCTAATTGGTCTATTGCTTTATGTAAACTTTATAGTCTCTAAATGGTGTAGAAATGCTAGTAATTAGCCAAATATATGGGATACAATGGGTTTATTGGTCCAACAAACCAAAGGCTTAGTTATACCTTTATCTGAGTCAATTAGTCAGAGAAAAAAAAGCTTATTTAACTCCACACAAAGATCTTAATCTTTTGTGGAGTTCACTTCATGAGGAACAACAGAATGACCAATGGGCATGTTATAGATTGCAAACAAGTGCAAGAGAAGGATCTTTTCCAAAATGGATGGTACAACGCTATTCCAGGCACAGAGACACAGACACATGCTTCCACTCCTCCACATATTGATCTATGATAGATGATGAGAATGGTAGAGAGGGGGAGATCACCTGTCACTGACATTTTACAATATCCATCCAACCATGGCTTCTTGGTCACAGAGTTCAGTTCAGTATGGACAGGTTCAGTATGGACAATATATTATTTACAGCCACATAATATATTCATTTGTTCACATTCATGCAATGAATTGGATAATATTGGATGTGGCAATGTTTCCAATGTAAATGTTTTAAATCTTAACTAAGAGGTTGTATTCAGTGTGTAAATATATTTTCCTGCAATCATGTGTGGCATTCCTCAGGGACCAATCAAAGACTCTTACTCTTGTATGTTAATGTAGATATTATGAATGTACGTTTTATTTTTATGCTTCACAGGCACAATGGGTCACTGGCCAATGGGGACAAGGGTCGCAGAAGAAGTCGCCTGGCTCTTTACAAGAGACCCAAAGCCAATGGGGTCAAACCTGATGTTATCCATAATGTCTCAACACCTATGGTTTCAAAGGTGAGCAGTCATAGTCCTGGTCTTTTAGTGCAGGACATCACTCAGACTGGGGGGGGGTAAGTGTTCCCCTTAACCAGATCCTTAATTGCAAGACACACGAAAGACTGACTATGAAGTACATCTGTCATGGTTTCTCCTGTGATACCAATCAAAAAATTAAAATTCTCAGAAGGAAAAGTTGTTTTTTTTAAAAAAAAAGATGAAATCACAGTGATGGTGGAAAATGAAGAACTCAGAATTCATTTTCTTCTGTTTTTATTTCATGGAGTGTTTAAGAAAGAAATGTGACATGTTCTTTGTGAGGGAAACATATCTTTAAAATAAATATTTTGTTTTGTTTTGTTAAAAATGGTTGAATTTAAATATTTTAAAATGGACACTAAATACTAGTTACTGGCAGATTGAATACCTAAATGTTCAAATACCAAATCAGCCTTAAAACTCGGATATTATGTTTACATATATATTTTTAGAGTTAAATATTGTAAAAAAAAATGTTAATATTAGATGAGCTCTCTTCATCATAACAATATTTTTTATAAATGATATGCCTCATTAAAACTGGGGTTGTTCCTGTAGGACAGGAATGTCCTCTATGCAGATCTTCCTGGGGGGTAGACCCTCAGCTCTCCTTGTCATGTGACCTGGATAAGGTTTTTATTCCATTGGCAGGCACTCAGCAACAAAAGCCAGCACAGCATCTCCTACACACTGTCACGGAGCCACTCTGTCATCGTGGAGTACACCCATGACAGCAACACAGACATGTTCCAGGTCAGTGTCTCCACACATACACACACACACACACACACACACGGACAGTTCAGCCTGTCTCCTGCTGGAATCTTATTTACATTTAATCAGTTTTTCTGCCAGCTCTATCTATCTATTATCACTGTCATATCTAATATCTTGATCATTTTATATATAGCGTAAATGAATCCATCAGCCCTGTGGAGCCAATGACAAAATAACACACTAATCTGTAAGCAGATTTGTCAGATGACTGGAGGATACAGCGTCATGAGAAAGAGAGAGAGGGCATCATGGAAAAACACAGGGAGGGGATGAACAAGAGGAAAGAGAGTATCAGTCAGAGGGAGGGAAGACAAAAGACAGAGGATGAGTCAGATATGTCTGCTCCCAGCAGCACCTTCTGTCACTTCTGTGCAGAGCTGGGACAGGGCTCAGGGCTCAAGTCCAAGCTGTTGCTTGTCTGTCTGCCTCAACTCAAACTTAGGTCTGGTTTGACTTGTCCATGCCATGAGATAATTTCCACACAACACAAAGTTTTCATTAGGATCTTCTTCTTTGTGTAAAAAGTGGACCCAGCACTAAACTGCTCCTCTGGTTCTTGTAGATCGGCCGGTCCACAGAGAGCATGATTGACTTTGTGGTGACGGATACGGCGGGCAGTGGCAGCAGTCAGGGTGGGGGTGCAGCGGGGGAAGGTGGTGGCGGTGGAGGACAGTCAGCTCAGAGCACCATCTCCCGCTACGCCTGCCGCATCATGTGTGAGCGCAGTGCTCCCTACACAGCCCGCATCTACGCTGCCGGCTTCGACTCCTCCAAGAACATCTTCCTGGGGGTAAGTGTTCTGCCCCCTGGGTGCCAGGCTTCCCCCTGGTAAACTACACATAGTAACCATAGCAACTGCAGTGAGTGCAACAGCAGGGCCATGACTGTGATGCCCTTGGGTGACATCATAGCTGTGAGGATGATGCAAGTGTTGATACATGTGACCTGGCCTTTGGTCACATACAATCAAGGGAGAGGAAGGATCTGTGTGTAGTTACATAATCATCATCATCAACATGAAACATTTTATCAGATTGTCTTTAAACACTGTTCATGTGCTGCTGTGACCAAATATGGTCATAGAACAGTCCTGATAATATTGTACTGACCAAAATGAATTCAGACATCTATGTTGAGCCATATTTGTGTTCATCTGTGTAATTTGTCATGTCATAATAATGACGCAGTGTATTGATGATGTCATGACTAAACACAGCAGCAACACAGGTGGAAGGGAAACAGCTGTTGCTGCTGGCCCTGCTGTAGAGGATAGCTCTAAAGAGGAAGAGGTTTTGATATAAAAAGTCTGATCTTCAGGTTCTCCTTGTGCTTGTGTGGGCTCCCTCCAGGTTTTCCCTGTGCCTGTATTGGTTCCCTCCAGGTTCTCTGGCTATGTCCCACAGTCCAAAGGTTTTTTTTGGTGACTCTAAATTGTCTGTAGGTGTGAATGTCAGTGTGTCTGGTTGTCGGTTGTTATGGACTGACCTGGAGCAACTCTGTGAGGTATTCCACAAGGACCAAGCTAAAAACACTTACTCTAATTTATGTCAATATTATAGAAGTCAAAATGTGGCAGAAAAACCATGCTGAGTTCAGAAATTCTATCTACATGGGTTTTGGACAACAGACTCATTACCTCCTGTTTCATAATTCTATCACTGTGTTTGATGTTTTGGGAATAAGTGATGCTGCCACTAAACAACAGTTCTAAGTTTTATTTTTTAGTCACAGAACAAGGTTAAATGTACAGCAAACAAAGCAGTGTGAAATGAGGGTCAGACTCAGCAGAAACTGACAGAAAAAGAAAAAAATTTGCATTTGGAAAATGTTGTAAAGAGAATAAAGCGACAGTAAATATTATGAGATACTGGCCTGAGCCTAGTCTGAAGCAGAAACACACAGGTCTAAACCAAAGGTGCACCACATACATACATACATACATCTGCAAAATTTTGATGAGTACAGTGTCATAATATCCAGCTACAACAATAAAATCCAAACTGTAGGTAGGAAAGAATTACCTACCTATAGTAATTAATAACAGAAAGCAGCACTGGCTATGTTCATAAACACAGCAGAGTCCATCAAACCTCATCTGGACTGATGTCGTCTTCCTAAACCTCCAGTTCAGCTCCACATACACACCCAGCTTTATTATGGAAAATAATATTTAGTGACCTGTTAGCTTTTCTAAATATCAATTAATACATTGTCCATGACATGACCTATACTATTATTTTCACTCCTCAGTCTCTCCTTTGGATGGGAATGTTTCCAAACCATGGCTGAAGCTGCTGAGGTGGGGCAAGTGAAACCAGTAATAGCCCTTGTCATGACAGCATGATTTAATCTAATGCAAGATTCATCACTACCCCTGACAACTAGGCTAGCAGCCAGAGAGATGACGTCACACACACTCACACACCGCCATATTTTTTGAAGAGCAGCAGCTTCTGCTATGGTTTCCTGCCATGGACTTGCTGCCTGTTCAGGGCTGTGTGTATAATCAAACTTATGAACAGAGATGTTGGTCAGTTCAATGAATTCTCCAGGTTTTTTCTGCTCCCCTGGCTCTTCTTTACCTCTGTGTTGTGTCTTTGGAGTCATCTTGGCAGGACGTCCTCTTCTAGGAAGAGAACTAAACAGAACTAAATGATCTCCATCTATAGACAGTTTGTCTGACTGTAGACTGATGAGCTCTAAACTCCCTGAGTCGACTCTGTAGCCCTTTAGCTTTATGCTAATCAGCAGTTCTTGATGCTACATCTTCTGACAGCTATTTGTGAGCCATGGTTTACATCAGCAGATACTTCTTGTGAATGTTGGAGTGTTTTTCTAATACACATTTTCAATCTTGTTTCACTGACTGGACTCCAGCTGCTTATTCCTGACTCAATTACTGTTCCTTGGTGTTTCCCATGTAACTGCAACCCTCATTTACTTCCCTGTTCTCTTTATCTAGATTTCATTTTGTCCACTGATTTGGCTGTAGGCCTGTTTTTACTGAAACTTACTTCAGATGATGTGTCTACCCTGCATCACCCCCTTCCCTTTTTACCTCTTCTGTTAAACTGAACTGCCTTTCCCTCCCAGGAACCAGTCTACCACCCATTACTCCCATTAAGCTGCCTGACTTTCCCTGCCTTCCCTCCCACCAAAAACTGCCTTCATTAGCTCCTGTACACCGTTTCCATGCTGTGCATATTCTGTATTGTTACCTGTTTTCTGGTCTGTATACAACATCGCACGTCTGCCCATTCTGGGTGAGGGATCCCTCCTCTGTTGCTCATCATGAGGTTTCTCTTTTTTTTCTCTGTTAAAAGGGTTTTTTGTTTTGAGTTTTTCCTCAGTCGATGTGAGGGTCAAAGGGCAGAGGATGTTATGATGCTATGTAAAGCCCTTTGAGACAAANATTCTGTATTGTTACCTGTTTTCTGGTCTGTATACAACATCGCACGTCTGCCCATTCTGGGTGAGGGATCCCTCCTCTGTTGCTCATCATGAGGTTTCTCTTTTTTTTCTCTGTTAAAAGGGTTTTTTGTTTTGAGTTTTTCCTCAGTCGATGTGAGGGTCTAAGGGCAGAGGATGTTATGATGCTATGTAAAGCCCTTTGAGACAAACTGTTTGTAAAAATGGACTATACAAATAAAATTGCCTTGCCTTGCCTACCTGTGCTATTATCAACAGTCCCTGACAGTCCTTACAGATGCTTCTAACAAGGTTGCTGAAGCAAAACAGTGAGCTGAAAGATGTTAAAAAAGTGTTGTGGAGAAGGTCACAATGCTCTGTGGATTTGTGGCAAAGATTGAGCCCTTAAAAGTTGCCAAGCACTGATTAGTTTGCCAGTTGACTAACTTCATGCTGGACTAAATAACTATTATTCTTTCCTCCAGAGCCACAATGTTTGCAGGGCCAAACTCTCCTGGCTGCATTTTACAGCAGCCAGGCCCTGAAGATTTCTGCTGTTTTGTTCTATAGGAGCTAATTTGTGTTTATAATACATCCTTTCTTTCTCCCTGGAACAGCTTTATTCTTATGCATGGGTGCATCTCTGTGCATTAGTCAGTACAGTGGTCATTCTGTACCGAGCTAAATATAGCAGCAGAACAAAAGCAACGTTGGCTGTATTTCTTGCCAACCACCTCTATCCCTTTGTACCTCCCCATCATCCCCCTAACCTCTGTGTCTGCCTGCTCTATGTGTTTGCGTGTGTGCATATGTGTGGGTCTCTTAGGAACGGGCTGCCAAATGGAGGACATCGGATGGCTTGATGGACGGCCTGACCACCAATGGGGTGCTGGTGATGCATCCAGCAGGGGAGTTTGTGTCTGAGCCAGCTCCGGGTGTATGGAGGGAAATCTCAGTTTGTGGCAACGTATTTGCCCTCAGGGAGACCCGCTCAGCTCAACAGAGAGGAAAACTGGTGAGTTGAAGTGGGGTTGATGAGAAAACCAGTCCTATGTTTGCTTGGATATGGTTACATTACATGAGGTTACTGACCTGAACCTCAATTATCAGAATAAAAATCTGGTTTATTGCCCAGTGGGCTTTTCAACATAAAAGAAGTGTATGTAGAAAATGTTTTTGTGCAAAAAATTATTAACTTTGAAGTGGGGTTGATGGGAAAACCAGTCCTATGTTTGCTTGGATATGGTTATATTACTTGAGGTCACTGACCTGGACCTGAATTATCAGAATAAAAATCTGGTTTATTGCCTAGTGGGTTTTTCAGCATACAAGATGTGTATGTTGAAAATGTTTTTGTGCAAAAAATTATTAACTATGAAGATACATTAAACAACAAAAAAAGTTATTGGATGCACACCATAATGAAACCTGATTTCCTGTGTATGGCATCCAAAGACTAAACAGACAATGATCACAGAGGTAGAGAACTTTTTTTCGCTGCAAGATGTCAAGGAAAGAAGTTTTTTCAGATGAGTGAATGAAACACCTTCAGAACAGCTGACATGTAGAGGCCACGGGCCTAACAGTAAATAAACCTGATGTATAAAAACATTATGTGAAGGCAAGGTAGAAGCGTTGATGACAACTCATTTCATCTGTTTCCATCACTGTATCAATTTGGAAACAGGTAAAAGACAAATATTATACCAAATATGGGTGAAAAAGTCAGGTAAGTGCATTTACTCTGATACTGAAACTGATCTTCCATCCATTTCTATCTTTCACCTGCTATCTTCCCTTCTTCTGTACTTCTCTTAAGGTTGAAAATGAGTCCAATACCCTACAGGATGGTTCTCTGATTGATTTATGTGGGGCTACCCTACTGTGGAGGACCCCTGCTGGACTGCGCCACACCCCCACACTCAAACAGCTGGAGTCCCTTCGGCAGGAGCTGAATGCTGCCCGACCACAGTGTCCCGTGGGCTTCAACACCCTGGCCTTCCCCAGCCTGGCCCAGCGTGAGATTGTCGACAAGAAACAGCCCTGGGTCTACGTCAACTGTGGGCATGTGCATGGCTACCACAATTGGGGCTACCGCAAAGAAAAGGGTCCTGCAGGCCCCGGGGGCACAGCGCCAGCCAGCACCGGAGAGAGGGAGTGCCCCATGTGTCGGCGAGTGGGCCCCTATGTGCCGCTGTGGCTGGGCTGTGAAGGAGGATTGTACCTGGATGCCGGGCCACCCACTCATGCTTTTTGCCCCTGTGGCCATGTATGCTCAGAAAAGACAGTGGTGGGGTGGAGCCAGATCCCATTACCCCATGGCACCCATGCCTTCCATGCTGCTTGCCCCTTCTGTGGTACCTGGTTAACAGGGGAGCAGGGCCACATCAAACTCATCTTCCAGGGCCCTGTCGACTGAAGCCTTCATCTGGGAGCCACTCAGAGAAAAGTCATGGTGGATTGGACAGAGGACCTGCTCAGTAAAGAAGGTGAGCAAGAACAGAAGTCTGAACACTCAAGCTTTGGTTGAAAGAAAGAGCACTGACGTCAAAACAGAAGGATTGTTGACATGATGAACTGAAAGCAACATACAATAGCAGATGCCAAGGCTTCACATGGACTACGAGGTGTATGGAGAAGATGTAAATAAACTGTGTTGAAATGAACGTGTTCAGTTCTTGTCTTGTCTTCAGTGTCTAGGCTGCTCTTCATGTGTTCTTCTGCTGTAGGTTTATATCTGGACATGGCAAGGATAATTCTGGCGCTTCACAGTTTAGACTTATTTTCATAGATCTGATGCTAATGTTAAGTAAGTGGGAGCATGAAATCAGATGGCCACACAGGTTGGACACTTCATGTTTGGCAAAGCTAATCACGCAATCGTTTCTTCAATATTTGAAACCAGTTCCAGCTGTGTTTGTTTCTTTTCCCAGTTGAACCTATATACACATTCTACATTTGGACTACTTCAGATGATCCTGGGTCCTTAGACTGCACTCCATAATGGTGGAGGATTACTTCACAATATTTCTTTTTTTATCCTCAGATCATCACAACAAAAAAATTAAACAGGGGCTGCCAAGATAAATAACTTAAATTACACTGTGGTGTGGTGTTTGTCTGTTTTGGTGACCAAAAAAATTTAAACACATAAATCTGTTCCTCCACTTTATGCCGTGATTGGCTGCCCCCTGTTCCTGTTACTTTTTAAACATTTGGCTCATTTTTAAACAATATTGTGTCTCATGCCTCAGTGACAGCCACTCTTCACTCCACCTTTCAATATGGCTGCACCTCTTCTGTCCACTGTTAGACATTTGCTGGGTTGAATTATGTCCCAACCCTCACAGAGCGACTGCCTGATTCAGTACCTGCATTAGTCCCAGCACTCCTGAGCTGCTTCTACACGAGTTTTCATGAACAGCAGGTTTGTGTTTTGCTAGACCAACATGAAGGCCTCTCTATGTGAGACAACCTCCCTCTGTGCAGCCAGCACACAGACTTGTACAGTTGGAAGCTACAGACGCCACAGAATGACTCTCTGAGACCTGCTATCGGTGTGTAGCGCCCCCATTGTGCTAAAAATAACTCAAGGTCACCAGCAGCCCTTGAGAGAGAGCAGAGAGATGGAGGATCAGAATGGCTGCACATTTACTGTTCAACACCTCAGAAAATTTTACACACACTGATGAAGCTTTCACTTTTTTCAGACTCAGGGATGCTCCACAGCTGCACCTTTTATATATATTTGGGGCAGTCAGATCCAGATAAACCTGGTATTTTGATTGGACATGATTGGACAGAAAACACAGCTTATCATGTAATATTACTACTGATGAGGTCTGACTGCAGAGGGCAGTTACAATGCCTCTACTACCTGCCATGGGGTTTTTATATCAGTAACAGCCAACCAAAACCTCTACAACAACTGGCAGCATTTAGTGTCAAGTATCTTGCCTCTTGCCTCTCCAACGCTTCCACCTGACACAGTGACGCATTGAAGCAGTGCACCTACAGATTATCTTCTGGTGTGTGTAGTTATTTAATGGATCAGAGGGAGAAGTTGAGGTAGAAATCAAGGGCGTATATCATGTGGATGGCAGGCGGCGTGTTAGCTGAGGAAGAAGAGGGACTTGTGTGTTGGCTTTAACAGTGCTTTATTATCAAGATAATGACAGATTAAATTTTTTAGCCAAGATAATGAGGGGACACATATATATATATATATATATATATATATATATATATACACATACATACATCTAGCAGCTGTTTTAGATGATGGAAGATGGTGGAAGCATAATTATGTTCATAGTTTAGACGAGTGGTTCTCATACTGTATCACATCAAGGATCCTAAATTGAAATAGACCCCACACCCTCATCTGTGTTTAAAACATTGTCATAAACACTGTGATTGTGTTATTTTATTTAAATGTATTTATTATAGTGAAAATTATTTTACTGCTGCTGGGGAACTCCCAGCTCATCCAAATAGGGTCAAAGAGGTGGGGCGTGTGTGAAGATGAGACTTTGGTCCATGCCAGTTTGTAGCAAGCATACACTCACCCAGCTGTCACTGAGGCCACACCCTCAATGCTACATAACTTTAACCCTCAATAAAATGTAAACTGGTAGTTGTCATAAAGGAGGAAATTATCTACAGAGACCAAACACTTTCTCTACAAGGATGTAAACATTTCTGATATTTCTGCTGTGAAGCTGGATATTTGAGTTTGTGTGACTGACACACTGCTAGAGCAAGATTCTAGTGGTCTGTAGAGGAACTGCATAATATCGCTCCTCTGTGTTGGTTCATGTTTCAGGTTGACGTTTGACAAAGTGCTTTGACATATGAATCAGAGCAGCACAAAACAAACAAGACAAAATACAAAAAGTAAGTAAAAAGACAACATCACATTAAAGCAAGTTTATAAAAATTTGTTTTTACAAGTGATTTAAAAGAAGTCACTGATTCTGGTAGCCCTATCCCCTCAAGCTGGCTTGTTCCAGAGTTGAGGGGCCCAGATGAAGCCCAGATGAAAAAAGTGCGGTCACCTCTAGATTTAAAATGTCACAAATGTCACAACAGAATTTCTGGCAAAAGTTTGAATATTTAGAGAGCAGGGACCATGGGAGAGATGGGATTTGGTGGATGAAATAGTACCATTTCAGATTTTGAATTATTAAATTGTAGGGAGTTTTGTGCCATCCAACAGTTAACATCGTGTAGGCATTCTAGAACAGCAGCTAGGCTTTCTGGGACATCAGGTCTTAGTGTAAGGGATATCTGTGTGTCATCTGAGTAGCAGTGGAAGTAGATATTGTGTCATCAGATGATTTGGCCGAGAGGAAGCATGTAAACGGAGAATAAATTTGGACCTAAAATAGAACCTTGTAGTGACCACAGGTAATGCGAGTTGTAGAAGAGGCGCAATACCTGTAGTGACCGAGTACATTCTGTCTAAAAGATAAATATAATATAAAACCAACTAAGTGCAGTATCCCTGATGCCTACCCAGTTTTTCAGGCGGTCAATTAAAATGGCATTGATTGATAGTGCTGCACTTAAGTCTAAAAGAATTAAAATTTCACATGTAATGGAAATTCTGATATGTAAGCATTATTCCTTATCATAATCCTGATCATATTGTAATGAATGTATCTGTGCTATGTGTCATGGCATCACATGTCAGCAGACGTCTGACCTCACCTGATTCGATGGCCCCAACTGCTGTGTTCTTACAATGCTGTCCTTGTCCTTGGTAGACGATGTGACTCACAGAACTGTATTTATTCTAACATCTCCTTTGTTCTGGGCCGCATTTGCACATCTAATGTGATGGGTCCCTTTGCAAATGCCTTGAATTAAACTTACTGAAAGACAAGAGTTGACATTTGAGGTTTGTTCAACAGGAATTGCCACAGCACTCCCCTGTCTGCTGATAAAATAAAATACAGGGTGCATGCATGACATCGCTATGAAAACTAGTGGGCATAATGTCAAGGCTGCACTTAGCTGATTTCATTTGTGATATGATTTTGGTTAAGAAGTGTGGGTGGTGGAGGGGGTTTAGTTTAAGTTTAATTGACTTTTGATAGGTTCTCATAGAGACTTTCCATATTTAAAAAATCATTTATAAGCCTGTTTTTTTTTTTTTTTTTTTCATTTTCTTTCCTTTCTTCTGCAGTCTCTCTTTAAAATTTGGGTGGATTTATTTAGCCAGGGCTGGCTTGCTGTCTTGGATTTCTTCATTTTGTAAAGGGCAATAAAGACCAGGATTGTTTGGCAGGTATGATTAGGATAGGAGACCAGCTCCTCTGTGTTAAAATGTGTGTCAGAATCAGTTAAAGAAACAGTAAAAGCCTCTGAGAACTTACTTGCCGGCGCTATGTTAAAAACATGATGGTAGATGAGTGTGCTATTATTAAAAGAAAGTTGGGAAAAAACTGCACTCAATAAAGTTGCTTTGTGATCTGACACACAGATATCTTTAGGCCTTTATAGAGAACAAGGTCCAGGGGTTCACCTCTAGAATATGTGGGTTCTTGTATAGCCTGACTAATGTTAAAGGAGTCCAGAGTGTCAAATAAAGGGTGAGAGGGGCAGTGGACGTGTATGTTAAAAACACTTAAATCAGAATTTCAAACAAAAATTCTAAGAACTCTTGGATAAAAATGTTGTTTGGTCTACAGGGCCTGTAGATTATCAAAAATATAACAGGATCTTTAGAGTTTACCAGAAAAGCAAGATGTTCAAATGAGGTAAAACTACTGTATAAATTGGAATAAATTGAAATCTTTTCTTTAATAGCAGCAACACCCCCACCCCTGCCTGACACACAGGGTTGATGGAGGTGTGTGAAATCAGGTGGGGTTTCTTTGATAAGAAAACTACAGCCCCCTGAGTTAACCATGTCTCTGTGATAATTAGGATCTAGATTGTTAAAAGTTGTTACATATGAAGGATTTGTTGTTGAAAGATGAAGACCAAAAAGTACCATTTTATAACTGGGGCATGGAGATAGAGAGCCAAAAAGAACTTGATTTAAATTTTTTTTTTATTTAAATTGTATATTTTTTTCATGTTTAGTGATGTGGCACTAAACATGCAGGGGCCCTGACATGGGAAATGATAGTCTGTAGGAGAGAAGATGGGTGGGTTAAAAACAGTCCTGGGTAGTTGGTCGGTGAAGGAGGCAATAGTGACCGTGGCCTGTAAGGGGTGTGAGTTGGGGGAACAGTGCTGTGAGCAGTTGTTGAAGGAGAAGAAGGCACAATGGAGGGGGTGTATGATGTAAACTGTCAGTCACGTGGGGCTGACTGGACAGCATACTGTATGTTAGCTGCTAGCATTTGGCTACCCAGCCATTTGGGGAGGACTCAGTCCATCTTAAGGAGGGAGCAATAGTTCAATACTCCTTGCATGAATGCTTAAATATTTGAGGAGAGTAGGGCAGGGTTCCATCTCATCCAACATTTATATTTGATGTTTTTCCTTGAGATAAAATTTTTTATATCAAAAACATCTTTTGGGTTACAATAGGTAAAGTGAAGATTATTGTTGCAATAATAGGTAATAATTCTGCAAGATTTCTGGCAATATGTAATAATAATAATTATAATATTCTCAGATCTTAAGTTCTTCACACAGTCCAGTTCAGGACTGTTGCATTACAACAGGTTGCTTAGCTGCCGTTCAGTAAAAATACCACATCAGCTCTCATGTTGATGTTGATGTTTTTCATCATTTTATTATATATAATATATATATTTATAATATTTACAGAAAAAAACAATGATCAAATTTAGACAGCACCAAGTAGAACAAGCCAAACAGAAAGAAGACAGAGGGTGAGTGACAGGAAGTTCCTGCCCAGTGCTTTTTATTAACAAACACCCAGTAAGTGTCTTTATGAAGCCATTGAACAGCGACAAACAGATGCAAATGACATTAAAACCCAAACCAATACAAAAAGAACTGAAAAAGTCAAGCATTGTTTCACCAGAATCACATTCAGAAGCAAATGCTCACCCCACAATCCCCACCCTCCCCCCACCCGCCAGGTGTCCCCTCACACTCCCCCATACCAGACAACACAATAGAGTATTCAATGAGCACAGTAAAATCAGTAGAACATCAAGACTTGTTTAAAGAAAAATTAAAAAAAGGAAATCAGTCATCAAAATGTCCAGTGCGTGTGTGTGAGAGAATTCATTTGCTTGTTCAGCAACTAGATTGGTATGAAGCTGGGAGACTAACACATGCGCGCACGCACGTGCACACGCACGCACACACGCACGCACGCACACACACACACACACACACACACACACACACACACACACACACACACACACACACACACACACACACACATACACACACACACACCTGCTTCCTTCCCTCCCCCTTAATGTGAGACTCTTGCACAGAAAACTACAGCATTTCAGTTCAACTCGACAAGACTAAAAATATCTGTAAACCGACGCTGGCTCTGACACAATTAGAGATCAGAGGCGTCTGGTCTGTGCTCTGCTCTGACCATGCTGAAATGAGTGACTGCCTGAAATTACAGTTGCATTTTCTCTGTCATCGCATCATCACGGCTCAAGGCGGCATCTGAAATACTGACCAGTTTCTCTTGAAAAGAGAAGGAGAGCAAACAGGGCCCCGGGCAGAGGGGCCCGTTAGAGAAGGTATCAAAGAAGTCACAGCACTGCAGAGCCGTGATGGGCTGTAAGGGAGAGCAGGGAGGTCATATCCGGTCAGCAAACTAGGACCAGTCAGTCCCTGAACCTCCAGACGCCACCAAACACAACACAAACAATCAAAGTAACTCCCCGCTGTGAACTGAGCTCCGAGAGAGAGAACACGTTACAGTATCACTCTACCACAACACCTAACCCTACAGCTCTCTAACATACAGCTGCTTCTCAGGTACATAAGGCCCTGGTTCACCACAGTCCTATGTCCAGTTCCCCTGGAACAACATAGAGGCTTCACCCAGAGGCAGAGAGCCACGTAAACAGCCTCATACCTGTCTCAGATTTCAGCATTACTATGCCGACCACTGGCAGTCATTGGAAAAATCCTGTGTGTGATCCATTCAAACAGGCCTGGTACAGCAGAGGAGAAACTCCAAGTCCCATTTTGATACTGGCCCAAAATGTGTCTGTAGTGTCAGAACAGGTGAACATGTGACACTTTAGTGCCAGACAGTTTCTTGACCTGAAATTAAAGTCCTCGTCCACAGCTGTCTCCATCAGTAGGTTGAAATGCCTCTTCCTTTAATCTGACGTCACAAATGAACTTTCAAAAACTGTCACCTGTCCTTCACGACACCTTAACACATCTGCAATGTTGTTAAGGTCAATGTCTTCATACAGATCACTGAAGTTTATTCTGCTGAACAACCTACTCTTCTGGATTTAAAGGCTTTAGTGTGCATCTGTCTGCTTCATGTGGCTCCACCTCTAACCACAGCTCTGTGTGTGGCCCCTCAGCTGATGACATGTTCATCTGCAGTAAACTACTGAATGATCAGAGTGAAAGAACTACACAAACTGGAAAACAGAAGCAGAGTGGTGTGAGACAACTGAGTTTGACCAACAGGTCAAAGTCTGGGAAAGAACAGCAGCTTCCCCATCCTGCCCCCTCAGCCAACAGACACACCGACACCACATCTCCACCAAGCTTCATCTGCAAACAAACAAAAGGACGTCTCTGGTGAATGTGTCCATCAGATGCTTAAATGGAAAACAAAAAACAGCCAAACTACAACAGTGATAAAAAAGTCATTGTAAGATCAATGCAGGATATTTCCAATTGCTTCTGTTTGTCAGATGGTCTAACTCAGAGTCCTGCCCCCCACAACTGTTATCACCTGCCTCGTGATATTTAGTGTCGCTGCAGGAGGCCATGCTGCTAAATGTTATAGCATTTTGTCACATTTCTTGCTCTGAAGAAAAAAAACTCTGCTCTGAAGAAAACAAATGATACAGTATCTCTGCCTCTCCTCCGTCCCAGCTCTAACCGGGCCTCCACCGCCTCTCTTCACACCACCTGATCTCATTGGTCCAGACTCAGCTCACTACTTGTTCTTTTTGTGAACATGACCTTCACTGTGCCACTTTCTTCTAAAGCGTAAAGCGTAAAGAGACCACACCAGCTTTCTTTGAAGCATGAGGAAAACTTAGGGTGTGTTTAGACAGAACATGATGCAAACTTCATCAGATGGTGTGACTGCATACAAAGTCAATGGAAGGACGAGGGTCAATCAGGTAGAGGGCTTATCATGATCACAGAGGTGAGAGAGAGACTAAAAAAACCTTCAGAGCTAACATTGGCATAGCTTTCTGGGGCCAATCTATCACATTTGCACAAACGAGACTAAATTTAGTTTCAGGTTCTGCCTGAACACACTTTTAAGTAAGAATGGGAACTGAGGAAGAGGAGGCTCACCAAATAGGCTTCTCCTGGATCTTCATCAAAAATAGCAGCGATGAGTCAGTTAGAGAAGCAGGAACACCCACTGTGAATGCAGCATCACAGTACATGACTCAGCACTCTGCACCTGTGTATGTGTGTGTGTGTGTGTGTGTGTGTGTGTGTGTGTGTGTGTATGTGTTTATAGGGATAAGCGCTACACTATCTTCGATTCTGTGTCAATAGCCCCGCTTATGTGTTCCCTCTCTGTCCTCTGGGGGGTCTCCCTCACACACTGGCTGCTTTCTTCTTCTATGGTGCTTGGTGAGTCGTACGCTAACCTCAATCTGTTCTCTGATGTTGATACAGTAAGACAGTTACTGTATTCTGTACTCCAGGATGACTGACTGACAGGGGGTCAGAGAGTTAGTTTACAGGATGTGATGGCAGGATGGTGGCGGGATAATGATGATGTTGGGGGGGTGATGGGGGTGGAGGTGGTAGAGGCCAGGGGTCCTTTAACAGCAGCCCCCTCCAGACTGCCTGACAGGGGTGCTCTCTATTTTTAAGTTGGGCTTGTCGCCGCCGGCTGTGGCCCCAGGACCCATGCGCTTCTTAATCTCTGCCGCCATGGTCATGAAAGCCTGCTCCACATTTGTGGCATTCTTGGCGCTTGTCTCCAGGAAAGGGATGGACAAAGAATCTGCAAACTCCTGCCAGAGAAGATGAAAGCATCCTTACAGTCTATAGGTAGACCTCCATATCTTCTTGGATTATAAAGCAGATCTAGGTTCTATATTAATACTGTGAAACATTGAGAAGTTCAAATATGGACCTTTATTATAAAACATGGGTGTTTAATATAAAACACGGACCTTTAAAATCTATGTCCTCAGTAGGAGCCACTGTCCTTGAATCTCTGTGCCAGACAAAAGAACTTGGAAGTTCTTCAATGACTTAATGGCTCAATAAAGACTGAGCTTGCTCTCTATATTTTCTTTATACTATATATGACTCTGCCATGGGAAATATAGAGAGCAGGCTCAGTCTTTATGCGATACTATAGCAATAATCTTTGTTTTTAAGTATCAAAACCTGAAACCCATGAACCCAAGGGGAAAATGACTCGAGTGTGTTACACACTTGTGGAGCACTTCTGCGCATTTATTGACTCACAATGAACTGCTTCAGTTTGTATTTGCAGCTCACTTATTACTTTACATTGACAGTTACTCTTTAGAGTATATTGTTCTGCTCACCATCGTTCCAGTTTTATTTTTAGGATTAGAATTTATAAAAATCAACCTGTTCAGATAGCAGCTGTACCTTGGCTGTTGTGTAGTCCACCACTTTCTTAGTGGTCAGGTCGCACTTATTGCCCACCAGCAGCTTGTTGACATTTTCACTGGCGTAGCGGTCAATTTCCTGAAGCCACTGCTTTACGTTGTTGTAGGACTCCTGCACAAAAACGACATCACCCCTGAGACCAGGCTCATAAAATGAGACATTATCAAAACAGTATGAAGAGACTCTACAGCTCTGCAGTAAACACTCTGACTCTCATTGTTCATTGTTTGTTGAGACTGTGTCAAAGTAAAGAATCACCTCTGGTAATTTCTGAGCCTTTCAGGATTATTGTATACAGTTAAGTTTGTCCATTCTACTCATTCACGAGTTACTAATTAAAGTTAGAAGCTCTGATGTGTATACATCTGAAATAATATAAAGATTCACCAGGAGTTGGGTCTATATGTTACAAAGTGAAATACATGGGGTGAAGAACACGTTTAAGAGCTGGATTGTGTTGTCTGTGTTTCAGTTTGTAGATGAAAATGTGTTTGTGTAAATCAAACTGAACTATTGAAAACAAGTGAAAAACTTTTCATTCTTAAATCCACAGGTTTAAAGTTGACAACATAATCGCTCAACTGATGAATCCAGCCTCTCACTCACCTGATCTGTCACATCATACACTACGATGATGCCGTGGGCTCCACGGTAGTAACTGGAGGTAATGGTACGAAACCTTTCCTGACCAGCAGTGTCCCACTGAGACACAGACACACACACAATTAATTAATCATCTCCGACAATAAAGATTTATTTCATTTATTCAAGTTTCAGTTCAGCTGGTTAAAAGTTGTTTCATTAACTTCTGCTCCAAGTCAAATCAGGTAAGGTTCAAGAAGTCTGAACACTGAAGAAAGAAGAACTCTGGACTAAATTTCAACATCAATTTTCAAATAATTTCAATTTAAAACATCAATTCATAAAAACCTTTGTACTGTTTCCACTTTTATTTCTCTTGAGGATCAAGATGAGACACAACTGTGGTCCACAAAATCTCAAATGGACAGAAAATGAGTAACAAGCTCTCCTTCATTTCTTTAATGCCATCAGAAAACCTTCTTAATGTGACTATGGGGGTGTTGAGTTGATAACTTACTAACACTATGCAAAGACCAAACAGAAAAAATGGAAACAAATAGAAAATAAATGCGGAGAGCAGCAGTGGAGACGTGACTGTTGTACTGATGAAATTGAAGGAAATGAAAAAAGTTTAAAGTTAGTTAGTGAAACAGTTCATCTCACCCTCAGTGTCTTTGTTGTCAGGATTATTATTCCTGCATTTCTGAGCCTGTGACAGACAATGTGTTCCAGCCCCCATTCTTTGCTGAGCCTGAACTCACAGGAGTGTGCACAAACATACAGACTTCAACTAGGCTCAAAAAGGTTCTGGGCGCCTAAGGTAATGCTGACGAATAACAAATAAAAAGTGTTTGTTTTTTGGTTATTATTAAAATTTATGATAAACCTTTGTACTGTTATTTTTTACCATTTTAACAACCAGTCTGACAGTGCTTTGATTACAACAGTGGATACAGTTGTTCGTTGTCTCCCTCACTTCTCTCCCCCTCTCTTTCCACATTACTTCTCACCAGTATATGCTTTATTTTCTTGTAAATGGGACCATTATCTAAAAAAAATCATGAAACTAGAGACTGAGACCATAAACTCATTAGGAAAATTTACATTTACTGAGCTAATAATTCAAGGGAGATGTAGGGACATTTTCACATAGACTTCGATACAATCTGACTTCTTTATTGAACCAGTGGAGTTGCCCTCTGATGGTCATTTGATAAAATGCAGGTTTAAGGCTCAGCATTGGCTTCACTTTACAGTCCAGGTCCAGGTTTATAGAAAGTCTGTGGTTGACCCACAAGGACCAAAGACTTACACAGATCCCAAAAGTTGTGAGTCTGGGAAGCTCCAGGTTACCAGTTGTTGTATTCCTTTAGTGACAAAGAGCTAAATGACTGTACAAAAACACAGTAACAACACTGACAGTAACTCCATTTACTCCAGGTGTGTTTGGACTGTTGTGTAAAACAAGAAGAGGAGAACACTGTGCTCTGAGCAGTGTATGTATAGAGACAGAGCTGTGTCTGCTCCACACTATACACAGTCTCTCTCTCTCTCTCTCTCTCTCTCTCTCACACTCACACACACACTTTGATGACAATAGCTGGATCTAAGCCAGCCAGATGTGTGTGTGTGTGTGTGTGTGTGTGTGTGTGTGTGTGTGTGTGGACATGCTCTCACAATCTGCAGTTTGATGGTCTTGCCATCCAGCTCAATAGTGCGGATCTTGAAGTCCACTCCAATGGTGCTGATGTAGCTCTCTGTGTAGGTGTCATCCTGTAAGTAGAAACAGGATGGGGTCAGGACAGCAGTGAAAGGAAAGGACAGGTTTAATTTGGAACAGACTACTCACTGCGAAGCGCAGCAGAAGACAGGACTTTCCTACTCCAGAGTCTCCGATGAGCAGGAGCTTGAACAGATAGTCACTGAAACAGAAACAATGCACTTCAGGACACGAAGACACAATCCCTCAACTGATTAAAGGAACAAAATCTGCCTCTCTCATAGATCAGCCTGGTGCAGACACACAAACATACTTCAAACACCACTTTACTAAATTTAAATGTTTTCCCATTTGACACAATAAGTCTCCTCTCAAGTTTTTGGTTTGTTATTGCCAAGTATCCCATCAAAAGACCAAAACATACGAGTTAGTTCATCTCTCTGTACTTGACTTCCTGTCTTGTCTGTGGCAACAGGCTTCAAATTCTTTGGATCCTACTCCAGACTTGATTTGTATGAACCCCTGTACAAAAGACTGAATTATCTAGACTAGCTGCTCACTGTAGTTTTTAATCAAACATCACATCATCAGCTGTGGTAAACTGGAATTGGAACAGCCAGGTGGTGTTCAGGCATGAAAAAGGTGGGAGGAGCCAAGCAGATGATGATTTGTGCCACTCCAGCAGGTGAATCAGGCACTGGGATTAGTTCTTTATGATCTGAGTGCCCATACCTGAGCTCCACTACACTTGATGAATATAACCATGTTTTTGTGTTGAGGTGTGATGCTCATTACAGACTCTGTCCAATAACTGAACAGAAAACAACCTCATGCACAACATGGACATCTGCAGAGAATTACCCAACACCAGGGCTATTCTTGTGTGTTGTGTGTGTCATAGTCCAACACTCAATCAACTGTCAATATCTCACTAACGTTGCAGGAGCACTGTGGCAATTAGCCCAGCTCACATTTCCACACAGCTCCAGCTCCTGGTGATGTGGATTGATGCTGAGGGCCCAAACACCAGCTCGTCTTACATATTCTTAAGCATGAGACAGGCAGTAAAACTGGACCTGCTGGGTAACAACTGTTACTATGGCAACTGACAGATAGACAGAGCTGTGCATCATTTAAACTCTTCAATACAGGTGCCAAAACAACACCAGAGTCTAAGTTTCCAATACAAAAAGTTGATCTTATCTTGCAGCTTACATAAGTAATAAAAAATGTTTCTCTCATTTAACACAAGAAGCCAAAGACTGAAAATGTCCAAAAACAAACACTGAAGAACTTCCACCAGATGATGAAAAAAAATCTATCAAATAAATCAGTCAAAAGCCCTCAGTTGTTTGACTGGCCATCAGTTCTATACACCAATAGCAGATTTCAGTTATGAATGTTTTCAAAATGTGTATGTGTGAGTCTTCAGATAAAAATCTTTATTATTCATTAGATAAATTCTTGCTGCATGACCCAATCCATAGCAGATATTAGTAACTGATAAGGTTATCCATTAGTTATACCATAATAAAATAAATATCAAAACAAAACTTGGTGGGATACCAACCCCAGTCAGCAATGTCCACAAAGACACAGCGTGTAATGTCGGACAACTTTTAAGGCCTATTTAACCAGAGACAGGATCCTCCAGTGTGTGTAAACACACAGAGAAATATAGGAGTGGGGTGTTAGCTGAGCTAGTTACATCAGGTTCTTGAATGATGTGTCCTCAGCAGACAGGGGGACTCGGTGACGGTGTCCTATCCTAACACCGCAGTCAAACACCTGCTAATTGTTATGTCACCCGACATTGGGCCCAGCAGGCTCCACAACATAGGTGTTGGTTTGGTCATTTTATCAGTGAACTCAGCAGCTGCTAAAACAGAGTCCAAGATTAGCTGGTACCATGTTTGAATCCGGCAACAACCATACATTTACATACGCTAATTACTGTTGTGCCTGTGTAAAGTGTACGTCTATAACATGGACTGAAGTAAATAGGTTTTTTAAATATATAATGTAACTGTGTCCATAATGAAGACAACTTTACAATAGCAGGTTGAGGCCACAGGTCACACACGTCCCTCATCTGCTAACGCTGCTGTTTCCAGGCTGACTAGTCTACATCAGGGTTTCATCACATGAACGGTTTTAACTCTGGATCTTTTTATTTACCCCGTGAAAGGTCCCGTGCCACAGCCGACACGACGAAGCACGAGCTAACTGTCAGCTGACGTTCAGGGAAAAAACACGTCCGCGAGACCGAAACATAAAATTAGCTGTCCGCGCCCTGTTCACGTCAACCAGCTAGCTGATATTTGCCAATAAAACCAACGACAGCGTCTTTTCTATAAGGTTACACCATAAACCACGATACATATAATTACAATTTGTAACTGGACACAGCGTGGACTGGATTACAGTGGACCGGTCTCGTAAAACTCACTATTCAGGATTCATGGTTTCACTCTGGATGTTTTTCTGTCGGTGACTCGACTCTTCCTTCCTGCTCCGGCAAAAAGATGATTTGAAGGTCCGGGTATCCGAGGCACTTAGATGGCTGCTGTACAGGCTCCGTTACCGTCCCCTGGTCGTTCCTCTGCGTTCGGCCTGTTTCATTAAGCCAGTAAACCAGTGGACATGTCCCTGTTGTCAATTTAAGGTGTAATTAACTCCCTTTTCTCTTCTCTTCACTGTCTGTAGCTAGCGAGAGGTTCAAGATGGCCGCGCAGGTACGGTAGTGACGTGGGTGACTTGTCCTTGCGTAAAAATAACTCACGGCGGTACTGGGATTTGTAGTTCATTATAAAAATAAATAAATAAATAATAAATAAAAATAACCCTCCGAAACTTAACAGCTACAAAAGGATTCTAAATAATCATATAAATAAATATAATTTAATCAAAATTGAATTAAATCATATAAATAAAAACAATTAAAATTAAATTAAAATAAAATAAAAAACGCTCTAGCTTATGATGATGAAGATAACCCTGTGTTTAGGGTTAGGGTTAGGGTTAGTCCAATAAATGCATCATTTTCATTAAATATACGTGCTTCTCTAATACAAATCTACACAAACAATAATATAATGTAATACACAAACAGTGAGTGACCCAATATTTTGTCTAATCATCGTTGAAACTTTCAATCAATAATTCATATCAATTTTATTATTTTTACTTCTCAAAAGTCAAAAGTCTGATTTATTATCTGTGGTGAAAATTTCTGAAAAAGAATAAGTCAAAAGAAAAAAGTATGTTTTAGTAAGCTTAATTCAGTATTTGCAAGTGGACTCAGACACAGTCAAGACTCTGAGCTAAGTTAGAGCCCCAAGCTTTCATGTCCTTAGATGTCCATGTGTGCAGAGCCATATGAAAATTAAATGCAATTAAAAGCAAATGTCATTCTGACCTGGTCATAATTATATAGGTTCAATGATTCTTAATAAGAGAGTTAGATCAGATCTATATTTTTTCACCAAACAACAAACAGATTCCAGTGTGAGCCTGGAAATGACCCTGATTGGTTTATGCGACATCATCTCACACAAATGATAAAAACTTCACTTTAATAAAGAATTGTGTGAGTTATAAAAGCATTGTCTGTTTTAGTAGTTATCATTCAACGTCACTGTCGAACTAGTGATATATCTAAGGTAGCCGTCCTCCTCTTCCATATCGTCAGCTCTGACTGCAACAGTACCCACAGGAGTCGGCAGATAGACATTCTCTCCCTTCCCTCCAGAATCTGTCTGCGGCTCCAGAGAGGCAGCCATGGCAGCAGCAGCCTCCAGGCCTTGGTTGATGTAGCTGGCCTCCTGGCAGGCTTCTAGGGCCGGCAGCTGCGACAGAAGACCTTTCAGTGTCTCACCCAGTTCTGCAAAACCAGGCCTTTGGTTCGGCTCCTTATCCCAGCAGCTCCACATGACTTCATAACTGTGTTTGGAGTAAGATGGAGGAAAGGCAGAGGAATATGTAATTATACACACTGCAGATATAGTGCTTCATACCTTAAAATGAAGTGTCAAAGTGAAACCCCTCTATTCATGTTTCACGTGTCTGTGAATTGTGAGCAGTACAAACAAAAAAATCTTTTCTCATATCATTTGGCCCGGATGCACAATTATTATTTTATGTCTTATTAAAAGTTTGTCTTGTAGATATTAGCAGCTTCCAATGAGTCAACCTCATACAACATGTATGTAATGCTCAAACATGTCTTGCTCAAACCTGGTGTAATGGATCTTTTTCACAGCATCATGTTGACAAGAAATAGTTGACAAATACAAGTGTTAGCACTGACATTAATAAGGGCTCCATTCCATTTAGGTTTAAGAGCCAGGTTCCTGCTATTGCTCAAGTGAGGGGAGGTCACACTGAATACTTGCCACTTTAGCCTATAGAAGCATTTTTTTCTGATTGTTTTCTTCTGTTTTTTAATACTGTAACACATTTCCTGTATTTTCTGGTTGTGTTCTTAGACTGAAAAATAATTATATGTGATCATTATAGCATTGCTAAAACAACAAATCTAAGGGTGGTCTAAGACCTTTGCACAGTACTGTGTACATATGAAATGACCTAAACTCACAGTTTGTGGTCACACCCATCGGGTGGCTTGAGCCTAATTCCAGACAGCAGTAGGTCCAGCAGCTCGTGGTTTTGGATTCCAGGATAAGGAGTCCTCCCCCGGGACACAATCTCCCACATGGTCACTCCGAATGACCACTGAGAGGACAAGGACACAAAAATCACATTTTACTTTTTCAACCTACAAATGCAGACATAAATGTCATTATCAATGAGAATCAAATCTCCTCTTTCAAAACTGTTTCTAATGTGAGACCTCAAGCCTCTTCATGTCAAATTGCTGTTCCACAGACGACTGAGCTCACCACATCACTTTTGGTGGTATACACAGACTCAGATAGACTCTCCATGGCCAGCCACTTGATCGGCACACGAATAGCTACTCTCTGACGATAATAATTGCTGCTGTAGATTTTCTTAGATAAGCCAAAATCAGCCACAGACACCCTGAGGTCATCCCCCAGCCTGTGGATATCAAAAAATGAAATAGTGCATTTGCATTATAAGCACAAGTGCTCTCTTGGTTCAAATCAAAGAACAAAACATGAGCTCTGTCACAGTGTTTATTATGTTTTTTACCCCCACTCACTTAAAGTCTCTCCCCCCGTGTTTTTCAACCATTTCCTCTCAACATACAAACTGTGGTTGAATACCAATAACCGAGGACAGAGACACTTTCAGAGAGGAACAAGGGCGTCTTGGTCTAAAGCACCCCCTGCTCTACTGGTTCTTCCTCCCAGTGTCTCCCTCCGATAGACTCACATGCAGTTGCGTGCAGCCAAGTCCCTGTGCAGAAACCCTTGCGAGCTCAGGTAGCTCATTCCTGCAGCAATGTCTATCATGAAGCGCAAGAGACTTTGATGGGGCACAAACTGGAAGAGAAGGGTGTATTCTGTCATTTATTTTCCTTTGTTTAAAACATTGATAATAGATTTTAGATGTTTAATGAATGATCAAATTGTGGAAGAATTATGAGTTAAACTACAGTGTGTGGTTCTATGGACGTGCAGCCCTCCACATTATTGAGGCCACCAAGTCGCCAGTCGATAGACAGGGCCAACATACAGTATATATAGAGAAAGAGATAATATAGAGATAATATAATATATATAGAGACATCTTGGGCAAAGGGCCATAAAGTTGGCCACTGAGCAGCAGAAGTTGTTTCAAGGTGACTATGCATCAGAAAAACAGAACTGTGGGTGGGGTAGCACAACCTGGACACAAGCCAAGGGCTGGCGTGGGTGCTTGGGTCAGGGTGTCTGATGTTAAAACACTCAAAACACCTGATGACCCAGGAAACAACTATTATTAATCCACATCTACACAATCACTGCATTAGAAAATACTGCACGCTCATTAATTTTGACAACCTAAGTCCCTCTGTTGACCAAATACATACTGTGTATGCACACAGTCCTAATTCCACATTCCATTCCATTAACATAAAATTCCATGGCATCTGGGCAGTAGTCTTATATTATAATCATCAGAAAGTGGAGCCAAAGCTGTAAAAACAGAACCATTGTCATGATAGTTATTCTTTATGTTGTTTACCATCAGGGAGTGAACCAATCTTCTCTGAGTTCCAGGAGTCAAACTTGTATGTATCTGTCTATGTAAGCATGTGCTGATGTGCATGTCCCATCTGCAGAATTTATATGCATGTGCTGACTGCATCTCACCATAGGAATATCACCATAGCGTGTAGCAATGAGGAATCGTCGCAGGTCTCCATGTTTCATGTAAGGCAGGATAACCAGAGGAACAGGCAGAGGAGACTCCTGCTCTCTCTGTAAAGTGACCCCTGCAGGACAAAAACACACTAATTTCTTTCACAGCGTTACTTATGCTGCAGAAGAGAAGAGAAAGCTAAATTAAGTGTGTAGATGGATTAAAAAAACACACACAAACTTTATCTGATTTACTTTTCAAAAATGTTAGAAGCCCAGGTCAGATAATTGAGTCTTCATCATTAATGTCAAAAAAAAGTTTTACTAAAGCCTTGTGGTAAAATCTTAAACTTGACTAACTGATGAGATATTTATTTACCCACCAAAATAAACAACAAAATATGGTATTTGGGGGGTGCAAAGAACAGTATTTAGACAGAAGAGGCCTAAATGTGTTTCCTTAGCAGTTACTTGGCTACAAAACTTACCAAAAAGTTTGACCACATTTTCATGATCAAAAGTCTTCATGATCTCTGCCTCTCTCAAAAACCCATGTAATTCTTCCTGGTGGTAGATTCCAACTATGTGTGTATGATAGAGAAAAAGGACAAATTTAAGAAAGGCTTGAATGGAGTTCTGATATGAAGTGTTAGCTACACACCTTTCATTGTCTTCACAGCCACCTTGATGTCAACGCCTTCCTCTGGTGTAAAAACCCCCTCATAGACTGAACCAAACTCTCCTGTACAACAGGAAGGAGACATTTTATTACTTTAAATAACACACTCATGGCCTATTTATTATTGCTTATTATTAATATTTTTTGTTTAATCTGAGGCTGAAAGAGAAAACTCATTCATTGTTCAAGGACTTTCAAAGATTTCTAGATTCTAGAAATGTTGACGTAAACGGTTTAATTTATCTACACTATTCCACCCTAATAAGAGTTTGTGAAACTATGGCCCTGAATCATGAGGCTAAGGATTATTTATGAGGAACCATAAACTGACCTTTGCCAAGCTCTTTGCCCAGGGTTAGCGTGTTTCTCTCTACCAGGACATCCTTCAGGCTGGCCAGCAGCCTGTCACTGAACCCCTCCAACAATTGGGCCACCCCCCCCACCACTGAAACACAAATCAGAATATTCATTAGTAACATGCTGAAATCTCAGCTCCATTAAATAAAATGATTTATTGGCAACATTTCAACTGAGGCTGTTTTTTCTCTGAAGCAAACATTTTTAAAATGCTTTAAAATACTCCTCATTGCATACAATCATCTGTCTGCTCAGTTTTGCCGAATGGGTAAATGGAAATGTTGATATAGATCCTGACATATACACTGTTGAAAATATGTTTGTTTGCCATGAAAAGATATGTTTATAGTACTACCCTCACATTGGAATTTTTCCAGTGTTATTTCCAGTGTTTGGTTTTGATCAAATAAAACATTGTGTTTTTGAATCTCAGGGATGATGAGATGAAAATGATAAAAGTAACAATCCATGACACTTACTGTTGTCCTGCTGAGGTGCAGTCTCCACCACCTCTGGATGTCGGTGGGAAAATTCAGCATTTATTGGCAAAAGCTCTACTACGTCTTGGTCTGACCTGCAGACAAATTGTGATTTTTCAAATTTTAATTATGTTGGCATTAATTATCTCACAGAATTAAAATGTACCTGAATTAGTCAACAGCTTGGTAGAATTTGAAATTTGTGACAGTTTTTTATTTTCTTTTTCTCTGTTTTTGTCTCCATACTCCTCCTGGTTAATATTTTCTTCCCAGCTTGCGGTTGTGTTCAGTTCACAGAGAGCAGAGATCCTCTTTGTGCTCACAGTCAGTGTTTGCAATAAAAAAAAAAATATTATGAAATATAAGATATAGATATTATTGTCATTTAAATGATTATTAATATGCATTTATATTGAATATATTGATATTATTTCTCAGCATTTCTCCACAGTGTGTCTCTAAAGCTTTTTTCAGTGTTAATTTAAGTAATATCAGTATTATAATATAATCATAATCATAATATAATTCAAACAGTAGCTCAGGTAAAATAAAAAAGTGTAAATTTAAGTATATAAACTATTCCTATTTTCAATGCATTTATTAGCTGTCAAACCTCACCCCTGTACCATTGTGAAGTGACACCATTTGCTACAGAATAGACACAATTTGAACCTAACCCTAAGCCCAGACATTGTTGATCAAGTTGTGGAAAAACTTAGCTCAGCACATATTTAAAATGAAAATCCTAAAGTGCAAATGGGCTCACTGTGTCACATACAGGTAAGAAGGTGATCAAGAAAGTTACCCCTGTGTTGCATGACTTTTTGAACAACAAAGCAATAAACTTTATGAAGTCAAATTCACTTATTGGGAAACTGTTGAGCTGAAGACACACAGCTAATATTAAACACAAACACATATGCATGCCGGCTCTCTCAGAGCACAGTTCTCTCACCACCTTGTTTGAGGATACAAACTGCAAAGTTATGATAGATATATTGAGCAAAGTGACAAAGTTTATATCCACAAGTAGATGAATTATCTGAGAAATTCCAATCTAGTTTTTGGTCTGGACAAAGCATGAAGATAACCTTACTTTGTGTTTCAATTTATCCATCATAAAGAATTTCAATAAATAATAAGAAATGGTGACACGATAAAGAGAGGATCATAAAGAAATGTTTCAGGCTCAACAAACAGAGGTAGAAGGTTCTTTTACCGCAGTTTAGTGTAGTTTCGGCACAAGACACACACAGCTGTTGCGATTGTGGCCATGAGCAGCAGGACAACAAATAAAACACAAACTGTCAGCCATATGGAGAGGTGTCTCTGGTAATGAGGAGCCAGTGTTGTTTCATGCTTTGAACTGTTCACGCCTGGGGTCACAGTGATAACCGCAGCAGGTTCTTTCCCTGGAAGAAATTAGTGTTTAATGTGGCTCAGACATTAGAAAGTATCTCACATCAGAGTAAAACACCTGACTATCATAAGTTTTGTTACTCAATAATCTAGTAGAAATTATCTTAGAATCAGTTAGACTGACCATAGAGAGTACCAGGACAAAGGCCAGGGGCCACCACATGAGTGCAATGGTGGGTGGAAAAAAATCCATTGAGCCAGTCCCACTGTTAAAGGCCATGGCTGAATTTCAATCTCAGTTTGACCATGGCTCTCTCTATAAAGTGAATATCCAAAACCCTGGATTCTGTCACCAGCCCTCTTTGCCTTTTCTTCCTCCTTTGACAATAGGGCACTTTTTCTTTTGCCTGGAAGAGTTTCCTCATTTACTCCACGACAGGAAAGCTACTGATGTTAAAACAAAAGCACTGTAATCTTTTTTTTATTGCACAATACCACTGTCTTTGTGTCATGAAGTGAGCCTTAGCTTTCCTGTGAAATGTTGTATCTGGTGGCAGAATTGAAGTGGAAGTGTCACTTGCTAGTCTCGACTCTCTTAAGCCATTACATTAAAAAGAACTCTCACCTACTGGTGCTTCAAAACACTGAGCCTGCTCCAGTCAATATTTTTATATCAAAAATGGTTCAAAGCACTAAATCAGAACTTGTCACTATGTTTCTTTTACCTTTCTAAAAACATAGATTTGGTCCAGTTTCACTAGCTTCAACCGTGTTTTCAGATGCAGCAGCAGTAATTTTTTTTCACCTTGAATATCGGACTTCCATTTATTAGGTGGTCATGAACATGACAACTGCCAAATATATTCCCCATAACAATGCAATGAAATAAACAAACAAACAAAACATTTACTTCCCAAATCCCCAAATTATTTATCTGAGCAGACTATACCTTTAACATTAGCCTATGTAGATTTTGTAAGTTACGTAGCATTATTGATGAAGTTTTCTAATATTAGCTGAAATTAGCCACCAATAACTAATTATTAATCATACTCAAGTCAGATCAAGTCAAACTAGTAGCAGAACCTCTCGCCAGGCTTACATACATCTGTGAAGGGTCAGAGTGGCAGTGGATGCAAGTGGCACTCCCTGCAGGCTGGATACATCATTCAAGGCTTGCACTGACAGTCTGTAGCCACACTGTGGATCCACTCCCATGATGCTGACTGATGTGCTAGTGAGCCCTGATGAGTCTGGCAGGAACATCACATTGCCCCCACACGCCTCCCACAGACTACCAGCCTCAGCTTCCTTCTGACACCTCACACGGTATAGCACTTCCTCTCTGCCTCCCCAGTCAAGAGGAGGATCCCACATCAGTTTCAACACTGTATCATTGTGATGATGGGTTGTTAGATTCACAGGAGCAGAGGGTGGCTCTGTGGGGTACAGGACAGGGAAGCAAAAACAAAATCCACCAAGTTGTGTAATGTCTCTCCATTAAACTACTTTTATAGTTTGATGATATATAGTTGAATTAGATTTCCAGGAAACTACTCAATGTCTTACTGGAAAATACTCAATGTCTTACTGGTACACGTGAGGTGATCAGGCTCAGTTGGCAAGCGGCTGAAACCCTGCAGGCAGTCACATTTCTCTGATCCCTCCCTGTGTGTTCTGCTGTTTGCTGGACACAGCCGACATCCTCCACTCTCATTGGCTGGTTTGTAGTAGCCCATCTTACATACTGGTGAAATAGAAATAGTCATTGTCTCTTTCACATCATTGACAGTGGTGGTTAAATAAGTTTGACTAAGACCTGTGATGAAAGTGTTTTCTATGTAATGACTTTTTTAAATGGCCACAAACATATCTCACGTTTCTTGTTTCTTATTGTCCAATATGTGGGCCCTAATTGAGGCCCCAGGTCCCACTAACACAGTATCCCAGCTACAGCAATGGGAAAAATGTCAAGTTGTCAAGTATAAATTGGATCCTTTTTTTCTGATGGTTGAACAATGCACATGAAACAAAAATAAAATAAAAGGAAGGAAGAGGATCATCAGAAAGAGGATGTGAAAGTCATGAGTCATAGACATTAAGTAGGAAATGACACTGTCAAAAAGCTGTTGCTGTTGTTGTCAGCTGTTACAGAAACATTGGTCAAAAAAACATCCTGTTACATATTAAAATGTTTAAAGGATTCTGTTATTTTCATCTTTATGTTATTGCTGGCTAATTTTCACTGTGCCTTTAGTTGTGAGATAAAAACAAAGAATATCCAATATAGTTTCTCTTGACAGTAATTATAGTATGTCCAAAGTCAAATATCAGGCATTTTATACTTTTTAGACATGATACAGTTTTTCTTTTCTTACTTTTTTATTATTAAACTAACCAAAAATGATCTCATAGCACTATGTAAGCAGCTGTAACAAGCTAAAGTGACATTTGGATAAAAGAAGATTACTACACAAAACCACGGAAAGGTGTCACAACACCATTGTTGCAGTGATGACCTGAGGAATCAACTAAATAAAAATATACAATAGGTTAAAATCCCCTCTAATTCTCTCCTGATAGTGAAACCATGTTCATTCCAGTTCTTGTCTGGATGGTAGTGGCCTTTCTAAGTTAAGTTTTCTGTAAGTTTAATAGTTGGATTTTTGAGGGAAGAAGCCCCCCACAGGCATCAATTATGTTGAAGAGTCTAGCCCTACTAATCTGAAATTTCTGAGAAAACAATATACACTATCATATAACACTATAACACATACAAAAAAATGACATTTGAATTAAAAGCCAGAATTCTCAGAAGAAAAAGTTAAATTTTATATACACACTTTACACACATACATACTTTACATTTTACACACAAACCAGTAAAGATTCAATTGATATAACAAAATTAATATAATTATATGTAATAAGCCCAAAACAAGTTAATAGATCAGATATATGTGTGAAGTAACCGTGAAAAGTGAAAGAACCAGAAAACTGGACCATACCTTGACAGGTGTCAACCATGACTTCATACCCAGGCTCACAGGTACATCCCCCCTGCAGTGGCCCCCACACTCCATCCAAATCACACTCTCTAACTGGCAGAGAAACCTCTGCAGCTCCTTTCACACAGGAACCTGTCAGAGGGCCAGACCCGGCACCTGCCCCTTCAAATGAGGCCAGGTGTGCCACGATCTCAGGGCACCTCCGGTAGTACAATCTGATGGAAGTTAGCAACGTACATGTTCCAGAGTAGGAAAAGGCCACCTGAAAGCCTTGGCGGTTTACAGAGTCCAACTTCAGAGCCTGGCTGCGGTTCAAGTAGCTGGATATTTGGTTAGGAGGGACCATGACAGGGAACCGCCTTGAAGTGTGGAGTTCCAGAATTGCCCTATCCTGAAATCTTGGGATGGGTGTGTCTGTGTCATAAAGGTGAACTTGCAGTGGGCTGAGTGCAGCAGATGGCTCCTCTTCTTGTGAAAATGCAACATCCATGAGTAGATAATGGGCTTCTTTACGCTCCATCCAAGGACTTAAAATACTTCTTGTTATTCTTCTTCCACAAGCCTGGAGCACAGGCACTGGACGCTCTGTACCAACTCTCAGCTGGATTTCATTCCACTGGAGTGATAAGAGAGAAGAAAAATTAGATCAATTAAAAACATTGTGAAGTACAAGACCTGATCGGACGACGTAACCTTGAGAGTAAATAAAAGTGAAATATTTAAAACCTTAAAATAATAGCTATATATAATATGATAATCTTAGCTTAACCATCTTATGGTAGCATATGGCTACCATACACTGTATATAAAGATGGACATAGCCTCTGTGATGTCACCCACAGGTTTCTGAACCGTGGTTTTGAAGCTCAGTGTGAGCTCCTCTACCTTCTTGGGAGTGCATGACTCCACTCCTGGCTAATCCAAAAATGAGCAAAGAGGTCAGACATGTGGATCTGAGTCTTTGGTCTATGTCGCTTTGTGGCAAGCATAAATAATATAATATATATCATATAAAATAAATTAATAAATTAAATAAAGATTCACCCCATACAGTCATCGTCAAGGACATTAGCTACAGAGACCAAAAATATTTTTGTACCAGGTTGTAAATCTGTTTATTTCTGCTGTAAAGTTGTACATTTTTACATGGAAGTCTATGGGGACTGATTCAATGCTGGAGCAAGACTGTAGTGGTCTGTAGAGGAACAGCAGGCTTTAGTTCCTCAGTGTGGGCTTCATTTATAACCCCCTGAAAGTTGATGCTGGATCCCTACTGTCACTACAATTTTCCCATTCTGAATGCAGTGTGTTTGCATAAGGTGGCAGTTGGTTTTTGGTCATTTCAATACACACAAATATTTGTATAATGTATTTGTTGTGCATTTTTGTGTTGTGTTGTGTATTTGTAAGCCTGGATATCTCTGTACTGTAATAGCTGAAATTGAAATGCCCATTTCAATGGGTCACAACTTTAATTAATCATATTATTATACCAATAATAAGGTCAAAGAGTTACTATAAACCTATTTCATAATTATGTCATTACACATCATCATGTATCATTGTCATCAAATAGTAGTCAATTAAAGTGTTTTCCTGTACATGATTATGATTATGATTATTATTATTATTATTATTATTTCATTTTTAAAACAAACACTTACTTCTTTGGGTGGGGAAGAAGTCCATCCCAATCTGGCCTGTTTGTCAGAACTGAAAAGCTCCACTAAACAGAGGAACAGGATGAAGACAGCTTCATGATGTATGATTTTACACACCTTGCTTTAGTTGCATTTTACTCAGAAATTAAAACATGCTAAAAATGTGGGGCTGAAGGCTAACGATGGAAAGAAAATCACATTTAATCTCATTTGGAAGGTCAATTTAGCATTTCACTGAAAAAAATGTAAAGCTTTATCAAGTTATCACCAGCATGAAAGCAGGTAAAATTTGTGGAACTACAACATTGAAATGTTGCTTGCACAATGATGAAGCAGTAGTAATAACCTAACAAAGTTTTTACTTTTGATAAAGTGAGCACATTTCTCATGTAATATTTCTTTCTCTAATTCATTATTTGGTATCCAACCTGACTCCTGAGGGTTTTTTTATTCTCATTCATTCAGAATATAGTATGTGTTGAAGAACGCAGACAACAGTTCATGGATGAAAAAAATTTATATATAGAATGTTTTATCTCTTGAAATAAAACTGCAATGAGTACTCCCATCATTTTCTGGAGCACTTCCTGACAACTACTGGAATGTGCCTGTGTAAAAATAAAATATTATCACAACAGCATTTAAAAACAACTTTTCTTCCATTTCTGAATATAAAAACACCTGAACACTCACCCTCCTCTGATTGTGTGTCCCACATCCAGATGCATATTAAGATTAAAGTGGTCCAGATATGCCACAGTTTACTGTTCCACATAACCATATTTTGAACTGTTTTTTCAGGTCTGGGTCATAATCCACTGCTGCCCCTTCTTCCATCAACCTATAATCAGCTGTGAGTTGTTCATATCCACTAAGGACTCTGCTCACAGGAATGTTGTAATTAAAGTTGTGAAAGAGGCACTCCTCCTCTTCTGGACAACATGCCGACGCCCTTTAGACCCACAGACCCTGTGTTTGTTTGTGCTACTGCTCCACACAACACAACAAACATCACTGTCGCCTTGAAATGATTCTGTATGACATGAAAACAGCAATACATTATGTGGGAAATCGTTCCTGTAAAACAAATGAGCTTTTTTGTTTTATAGAAACATAATTTCTAATAAATATAACACACTTAAAAGTACAATTATAAAACATGCCGTAATGGACCTCAAAGTAACCTAATTGTTTTTTGTTAATAAAGTTTTATTGGACACAAAAGGGATTATATCAGATTCTGTCCTTTTATTCAAATTATGGAAATTCCATGCAAATGTACAAAGTTCTACATACATATGCTTAATAAAATAATAGCTGACAGTAACTGAGAATCTGGACAAATTTAGAAATAAAATGTATTTTGATTAGAAAGGAAATTGTAGGTGACCTCTGCCCCAGAAAGAAACCAGTGCCACTGCAATATAAATGATAGAAAAAAGAAAAGTGTTTGTACAGTCTTAGACATTTTGAAAGTTGCTGTCTCTTTAATGCAGCAAACTATGATAAACTATTTGATTGCAGTTGGCGCAATTATTGTGAGCTAATCCTTTCAGTCCAATATTAGTAAGAATTTCTCACTTCCTCTTTTCATTTTCCTTTCACAGTGCTGCAGAGTACAACAAACAGTGCAAAAGAACAAAAACAGTGAAAAAGTACAAAAGCAAGGAGAGGTCTGCAGTGTAGAGGGGGAAAAGGAAATGAGCCAGAACCATTCCATGCAGGGCCCCTGTACAACAGATGACCACGTCCGAAACACAATCCCTTTTCAGTTTGTTTAGAAATGTTGACATCTTTACTTTTAAAATATATTGTGATGCACAATTAATCACCCATGATCTGAAAAAAAAACCCCAGAAATTTTAACTTGATTGAATAAAAGTAAATTCAAATTAAAATATAAAATTATTTGACATGTGAACACAATGTTGCTTAAAAGTACCATACAGTGTAAAGGTAGATGTCCATTGTGACATTCCTCTGGTGGTGGTCTGACTGCACTATATAAACTGATAGAAGTCAGCCAGTCCCTTTCACCCTATTTAGTTTTGTTGTACCTTTTTTGTCATGAGACTGAGGGTTGGGTTAGGGGCAGAGGAAACTATTAATGTCAAAAATGCACAGGCAACAAATAGTTCTTAAAATGTTTTTGTGTTGGCCTTCATTTTGGCCTAGAGAAGATTAAAAAAAAAAAAAAAAGAGAGGAAGAAGGTGGGGGAAAAAAGAGAATGGGGGAGTGTTACATGGTGGTTGGCAGAGCTATCTGAAGGTCCTCTATAGAGATGGCAGTGGAACAGAGACAGGTAAGTAGAGAGTGATGATGAGTGCCTGGATTGCAGGACAGGGAGCCATGTTTAAGTAGGGTCTTAGGGAAATGGTTCAAGTCAAGGTCAGGATTTAGAGAGTCAGGGGTCAGGGTCAGAAATTTAAGATTAGGGTCAGACCCTGGGTCCGAGTCAAGATGGAGGTTAGGGTTAGGGTCAGGAACCAGATTACGGTTAGGTTTTTAAAGTTATCTTGATGACCCCTCCCCCGGATTGAGTGGTTAAGGTTAGGATAAACCCCTGGTCAGGGTTTAGGAAAAAAGGTTAGGATTAGGGTTTAATCTGGGTTTCCTGTCCATAGGGTTAGGGTTAGGGGGTTAGGTTGAGGTCAGGGGACACACAGGTGTCAGAAATGCACTGGCATCATGTATTTCCTGTAAAAGAAGGGGGAAGGTTTCCATATTCAGGGTTATGTTTTGGCCTAGGAAAAAGGAAAGGAGAAAGAAGGAGAAGGAGTAGATACCAGTGTTTGTTTGGCTGTCCAGTGATTCTATGTAGAGCTTTTTTTGAAACTAAGGTAGGTATTGATAAATAAAAACATGTCATAGGACCAGGAGGAGTAGGTTTGTATATGGATCTGGCATTTTTCTTTGTTGTTGTATGGGAAGGGGAACTGGCGTCCTCCTGTGGCTGGACCCCTGCATTCCAAGAGCATCCCATGGTGGTTGGCAACTTCTGGACCTTGGACCTTCTCAGGTGAGAAGAGGCTAAGAAAGGATTAATTGGCAGGGGTGTGATTATGCAAGGAGGGATGATGCCCAGCAAAAAGTGTGCTGGAAGAGAGGTGAGTAGAGTATAAAGTGTGAGGAGTGTGTGTGCCTTCATGGCATATAATAAATATTGATATTAATGAATTCAATAAATTATATTATATTTCTTTGTTTATTTATTATGCTCATCTGGTTCTGTTCCCACAGACTGGGCCCTATCCAGATAGGGCCCAGTCTGCTCTTATCCAGATAAGAGCCTGGATCCTGTGCAGATGGAGGTTGTTCTGGTGTGGTTCAGGATATCAGTTGTGAGGGTCAGATGTCCAGGTGGGGGTCAGGGTTGAAGTCTGAGTCCAGGCCGATATTTGCAGCCCAGTCAGGGAGATGGTTAAGGTTAGGGTCTGGATGAGGATTAGAGTTAGGACAGGGGTTGAATTAAGGGTCTGTGTTTGAGATAGAGTCAAGAGAGTGGTTAGGGTCAAGGTCAGGTTGAGGGTAAGGGTTGAATGCAAGGCAGTGTCAGAGAAGGTCAGGGAGGTGGTTGAGGTTAGGGTCAGGATGAGGGTTGGGTTAGTATCTGAGTCTAGGTCAGGTCAAGGGTTGAGAGTGGAGGTCTTAGGCAAAGTCCAGGAGGAGATAATGTTTGGAATGTGGCTAACGGTATAGGTTGGGGTCCAGATTAAGGTTAGGATGAGGATTGGGATCCAACCTTGAGTTTGGTTCAGAGACCAGAATGGGGATCGTGTTAGGGTCTTGGATAAGGTCAAAGAATCCCAAGAGAAAATAAAAAATGGTTGTCCAGGTTAGAGTTGGGGCCTAATTTGAGGTTGTGATAGGGATCCAATTAAAAACATGAACGGAAGGATTTCTGAATGAGACTGTGTCTAGTAGATGTTGAGATCTGGAGGGCCAACTCAGCAATGGCTATGTTAGCAGTCACGGCCCTCCATGTCCCACAGGGGAAGAGCCAGGACTACTGAGGGGACTGACTCAAACAACTAAGAGAAGCCAGTCCTGTGTGTGGTCCTTAAATAAACAACATACAATTAAAGTGCTTGAAAAATATATAACACTTAGTATAATACTATTTATCAAAAGGAAAAACCCACAAGAAAGGAATTGATATGTACACAGGGATATATACAAAAAAGGCATGCTTTTATTAAGAGAGCACAAGGACATCAAAATAGGACCATAGCAGGGATATCGCTTTCCAATTTGTCTGGAGTCCTTGGAGGGTTAGGGTGTGATTCATATGTAAACTTGTGTCCAGGTTCTGTGGAAGCAGAATCAAGGTTATGGGAATATTAAGAGGGACTTACTAGGCACACTGGGAAATATTTTGTACTGAAAGAAACAAGAGGAAAGAATAAGAGGAAGTTGGTTAAAATGGAGAGAGAGAGAGAACAACTCTTTTCAGAGTTTAAGATTAGGATTCAGAATGACTTGTCTTTCTGTCCTAAGACTGATAACCGGTTACCGGTGGTTAGGGTTAGGATATGCCCCTGGTTAGGGTTTTGGTAAATCAAGATTATGATTAGGGTTTAATCTGGGTTAGGATTAAGGGTTAGGTTTTTTAATTTATCTCAATGACTCCCCCCACCTCGTCCGACAACTGGGCAGTTGAGCCAAAGACAATGCACACGGGTCAATGCATGTCGAGTGAGCTCTAAATTCCTACATCACCAGTCAGACCACATGGTGTCTCTCCCACACATACATGTTGGGTCTGGGATGAGGTTTCTAATGATGTGATCTCAGTTGATTGAGTTGAAATGTATTGCTTGATTTATGAATTAATATTTTTAGAGTGACAATATGCCATCTTTCCCTCATATTCTGTTTCATCCATGCTGGATTTTGAATTTCTGATTTTAAAGGTCCTCTTTTCACAGTTTAGGATTAGGATTCAGAGTAGGTTTTGACTTGTCTTTCTGTTCTAAGATTGAGAACCAGTTAGGTATAAGTATTTGTAAATTTACGTGGTTAGGTTTAGGATAAGCACCTGGTTAGGGTTTTGATAAATTGAGGTTAGGATTACGGGTTAATCTGGGTTTCCTATCCATAGGTTGAAAACTGGTTAGGTTTAGGCACCTGAGCTGAGTGGTTAGGGTTAGGATAAGCCCCTGGTGAGGGGGTTACATCTGATTGTAAGGTGGTTTATCCTAAATTTTAGGACACATCATCAGTAGTGGACCCCAGGATCATCAAGTGTTTCGGCCATTACCACCAGACACTCTCACCCGAGGTAGGCCCCACTGGGGTTGATCAGGTACAGGTCCGGTGGTATTAGTCCCATAGCCAAGTGGGTTTTATTTGCTTTTATTTATTTTATAAATGTTAGAATAAATGTACATTTGTTATCCCATATTTACTCCTTCACACTTTTATACCTACCTTGTACTTCATACAGAACCATATAAGTGTGTATGTGTGTGACTTGTTGTGCATTGAGTTAAGTTCCAGAAGAAGAACAAGGTGGAGATACTACAGCTGGTGACTCTCCCAAGACATGGATTATCCCTGACAGACAGGAACTGCAGTCCTGTTTCAGGGATGAAAACATCATAAAATTAAGTGCCTGATAAGAAAGTCGTTATGCTTCAGTGTTTAACTTAAGCGCGACCTTGGTGTGAGGTCAGGTCATTCCAACAAGGTCATGTCATGTCAGATTTGTGTAAACTAGAGACCACCCTAAGGAAATAAAAAGAGAGGGTACGGCAGAGTGTGCTTCAGAGCACATCTCTGTCCGTTCTTCTCGCGAGTAAAAAACCTAATACTCTTGTCTTTCTTCCTTGTGTGTTGTTTAAAATGTCTTAGGCGGGTTGAACCTGACAATAAGCTTTAAAATCACAGCTGGAATTTAGTCTGGTTTTTAAGTTTTATTTCAAGTTTGGAGTATCTTTAGGTTTTTGTTTTGGTATTAAATTGTCAATTTTGACTTTGACTTTAGATTCTGTTTCAAAATTGTTACAACCTGGAATGGGTTTTGTTCTGTATTAAATTGTTTTAAATTTGTGCATTTTCTGCCTGGATTATAATTCATTTTATGTCTTGTTGGTTTTCCAGCATTTTGGATGTCTGACTTACCTCCTGGTTAGTGCTGTTTTAAGGATGTTAAAACCTATGTCAGGTTTTATTTTGTATTATTCTGTTTTTGTATTTCTTGACTGGATTGTAATTTAGTGTAGTGTAGTGTACTTGTAGATTTTCTCAAACAGGATTTTGGATATCTGTCTTACCTCTTAGTAAGTAGAATCAGTTATCATTGTTAGTTGTCACTCCCGTCTAGATGAGCAGGACTGATGTTCCAGGATTCTCTCCCTCTTTTTCACTCAGGATCCACACATCATCCTCAGGGGTAAAGTCCTGTGTTCCATATACTGCACAACTCCAGGACATGTTGAATATCCTCTTCTCCTAGAGTTGAGGGTGTGGCCTCTCCTGTAGAGTCTCTGGATCCTACTGTTCTCCCTCATGGTTGTGAGATTGCTCATTTTCATGATGTTTTCACATTTACTGAATAAGTTTTTTCTGGTTATGTGAGATGACAATCAATGTATTTTTTTCTGGATTAATTTGTTCAAATCATTACTATTTGTGGGAATTTTTTTTTTGTTTAGTTTTGTTTTTCCCATGATGCTTTGTTTCTGCATGTTTCTGTTATCAAAATGAAAGTTTCTTTAATTGCAGTGTTTATATGTTACCTGATTGGTTTAAGTTCTTCTCAACCTGTGGAGCAAAGAGAGGGAGAAATAGAGAGACAGAGAGGCAGAGATAGAGAGAGAAAGAGAGGGAGATATAGAGAGAGGTAAGATAGGAGATGGAGGAAGTAGAGCCAAGGTGAGGAGTCAGATCAGACTGAGCTCACCCCCACTGGACCAGGCAGTACACTCTACCTCCCCCTACTCCCTCACTTTCACGAGGGAAGAGAAGAGTTTCTTTATTCTAGGACATTGTTTATGTGTTACCTGGTTTAAAATTCCTCTAGACCTGTGGAGGAGAGAGAAGGAGAGACATAGAGAAAAGAAGAAGGAGGGAGAGAAAGAGAGAGAGAGAGAGAGAGAGAGAGAGAGAGAGAGAGAAAGAGATTAAAGAGAAGATAGAGGAAGGAGAGCCAAGGTGAGGATTTGGATCAGACTGGCCTCATCCCCACCGGATGCTCCCATACACTCTACCTCCCCCTACTCCCTCACTTTCATGAGGGAAGAGAGGGGAGAAGAAGGGAGGAGAAGAGCAGGAGAATGATGAAGATGATGTTGGAGATGGTAGCTGACTGTTTGATTGCTGGGATCCAGCCTTCTAAATTGTTGACAGTTTCTTCATTGAATTCCGTTCAGTGTTTAAGACTTGAAGAGAATGACAAGGTGGTCTGACAAGGCAACATGAACTGGAGTTTGCAAAGAGGCCCTAAATCCAAAGGCACAGGCCAGGTTAGGTTTTTAAATTTATCTCGATGACTCCCCCCACCTTGTCCAACGACTGGGCAGTTGAAATGAGGAGCCAAAGGGAATGCCTGTGCTGATACACATCGAGTGAGCTCTCGGGCCCTACATCACCTATATGTCAGACCACCAGGTGTCTCTCCCACACAGACATGTTGGGTCGGGGATGAAGTTTCCAAAGATGTGATCTCAGTTAATTAAGTTGAAATGTATTACTTGATTTATGAATGAGTATTTGTAGAGTGACAATATACTGTCTTTCCCTCATATTCTGTTTCATCCATGCTGGATTTTGAATTTCTTATTTTAGAGGTCCTCTTTTCGGATTTCTAGTATCCTAGTATCGCTCTGTATAGTTTGATACCTGTGACTTGGTCGCTACTCTATACCTGCCTGTTGTGGGGGTGGAGGCTGTGGTCGAATCTGGTCAACCTGCCTAACTTGTACTGAGTTGGATGTGTTGTTGAAATAGTGGGTTTGGAGATTATTTCATCTAGATGTTGCTATAATTTCTGAGTGGTGGATGGCTTGTAGTAATTTGAAATATGTTGTTTAGTATATAAACAAAGGTTTGGTCAGATTGCTGAGGACCATTGTGAGCAGTCATGTTGGTGTATGTGGGTGCTGGGTTTGGTAGGGCCTGTGGGACAGTCTCACACTCTCACCAGCACCTCAAATCTGATGTGCAGAGATATAGACATGATAGCTCATAACCAACATATGGTGTTCTTTACAGGTGCATACATAAACTCATGTTAAATCATGTTTTCTCTCATATTCTACAGTTTCCAGAGTTTTTAGGCAGGAATTGACAAATTGATAAAATAATTGAGTAATTGAGACTCAAAATAAGCATATACAGCTCTGGAAAAAAAATAAGAGACCACTGCAAAATGATCAGTTTCTCTGGTTTTACTATTTATAGGTTTGTGTTTGAGTAAGAAAAAGTTTGTTGTTGCAGGTACACACTCACACACTTTTTTGGTAGTTTCCTTTGCTGAACCTGTTCTTTGTCCTCTGATATACTTTCTTTCGTAGAACCCTGGCTCAGTGTGGTGCCAGCAGTTGTCTCTTTCTCAAACAGGTTCCAAACAAATCCAGGTGGCCTAGCGGCAATTTCCTGTTTTGTCTGCATCTGTAGATCTTTCTGTTCAGCATAGGGCTTGTGTCCTTACAGTTTTCATTCCTCAAGTTAAATAATGTTTGCTCTCATATTCTAGCAGTTGTCAGTGTTTTTAAGCAGGGACTGACTTATTTGGCTTTGTTTGATGAAAGAACTGTTTAAGTGTATAGTAGTTTATAATAGTAATATTTATAATAGTTTTCTGTGTAATTGAGACGCAAAATCAACATACACACTATTCTTTGCAGGTACAAAGCAAAAGTCAACTTAAATCATGTTTTCTCTCATATTTTAGCTTTTTTCAGTGCTTTTAGGCAGGAATTGACTTGTTTGGCCTTGTTTGATGAAAGAACTGTTTTAGTATACATTAGCTGTAAATAAAACTTTTCTGAATGTTTGAGACTCAAAATGAACATACAGCTCTGGAAAAAATTAAGAGACCACTCCAAATTTTTCTTAAATCAGCATCTCTTCATGTATGGCAGCCATTTCATTCCAGTGTCGGTTGAATTACAACACAAGCACACCTCGTTCTACTTAATGAGGTACTGATCAGGTGATCACCTGAACCAAATCTTATTTAATGAAGAAAAGTATAAAAACCACTGCTGTGGTCATCCCTGCCCTCCCGCAATAGGACCAGCTGGATGGTAAAATGGTGAGAATGGTTCAAAACAGGCTCCTAAGGATAGAGCTGAAGTCGTGCAAAGCTAGAAAAAAGCCCTTCATCAATGAGAAGCAAAGAAGAGCCAGGCTGAGGTTTGCAAAAGACCATAAGGATTGGACCTTAGAGGACTGGAGTAAGGTCGTCTTCTCTGATGAGTCCAGTTTTCAGCTTTGTACCTGGTCATCTAATCGTTAGACGGAGACCTGGAGAGGCCTACAAGCCACGGTCTCTTGCACCCACTGTGATATTTGGTGGAGGATTGGTGAAGATTTAAGGGTGCTTCGGCAAGGCTGGAATGGGGCAGATTAATCTTTGCAAAGGACGCATTAATCAAGCCACGTACAAGGTTATCCTGGAAGAAAACTTGCTTCCTGCTGCTCTGACAACAATGTTCCCCCAATTCTGAGGATTGGTTTTTCCAGCAGGACAATGCTCCATGCCACACAGTCAGGTCAATCAAGGTGTGTATGAAGGAACACCAGATCAAGACCCTGTCATGGCCAACCATCTCCAGACCTGAACCCCTTTGAAAACCTCTGGAATGTGATCAAGAAGAAGATGGATGGTCACAAGCCATCAAACAATGCTTGAATTTTTGAGCCAGGAGTGGCATAAAGTCACTCAACAGCAATGTGAACGACTGATGGAAAGCGTACCAAGACGCATGAAAGCTGTGATTGAAAATCAGGGTTATTCCACCAAATATTGATTTCTAAACTCTTCCTGGGTTAAAACATTACTATTGTTTTGTTTAAAAATTATTATGAATTTCTTTTCTATGCATTATTAAAGGTCTGAAAACACTGCATCTTTTTTGCTATTTTGACCAGTAGTCATTTTCTGCAAATAAATTACAATATTTTTATTTAGAATTTGGGAGAAATGTTGTCAGTAGTTTGAAGAATAAAACAAATGTTTTACTTTGTCTTACTCAAACACCTATAAATAGTAAAACCAGAGAAACTGATCATATTGCAGTGGTCTCTTAATTTTTTTCCAGAGCTGTATATGCTGTTCTTTTCAATGCCATGACATTTTCAGCCATCCAACATTCCCATAGGGAGTAGTCAAAAATTTTCTCAAGTTGGATTCAGAAAAAATGTTTAATGAAACAGGCTTGCTTTCACACATTTTTGGGTCCGTACTTATCTCAGAAGCAACATTGCCTCAGCCTAATCTTGGGATGATGGACTTTGATTGCCATGGGGTGGGTTTGGGGTAGGTAATGATATGGTTACCATAATGGTGTGCTTTGTCCTACTCGGGAGTCTAAAGCTGAGTGCCAAGTTCAGTGCCTGCTAGAGACAGACACATTGGGGAAGCATCAGTCAAAACTCCATTTATCTTTGTACAAGTCTTTGCGTTGCTCTACGGAAACATGATCAAGTTTATTCTATTTTCACCAAAACAAAATTTATACATGGCCTGCTCTAAGACACTGTCAAACCCTTCATTAAATCTAAATTCGGAACTATTACTCATTCATTGTCAGTTCCCATCCTTTCCACTATATCCCTAACTGAATAAATTGTGTCTGTTATCTCTCTCCAAGGTATACTGTAAGCCTGGGTAGGTGCCACTATACTCACTGTGACTTCTTTCACTCTATTTGCTAATACTTTTGTTAATATTTTGTAATCTGTGTTCATTATAATAACAAGCCTGTAATTTTCTAATCTAAGAGGACTCCCTTTGTTCTTAAAGAATAATGTAATGATGCCTGTGGCCATAGATTCAGGGACAACCTTCTTTTCGTTTATACATTTGAAGACTCTCAACAGTAAAGGAGTCACAATATCAGAAAAGGTCTTGTAAAACTCTTGAGTGAGACCGTCCAGATCTTGGAGACTTAGATTGTGTGCAATTGCCATTTTGATTTCTTCAATTGTCAGATCCTCATCACACATTAGTTTGTCCTCTTCAGATATCTTAATTACAGTTTCTAGAACTTTCTAGAGGGGGCCTGTCCTACAGACCTCTATCCCTGGCTCCAGGCTCCTCCAGGGCCCTAGTCAGACTCTCTTCACACTCGCGTGCGTAGTGTCCTTTTGTCCATCATTTGAAACATTTAAATGTGGTAGAGTCTCTGATTTGTCCTGGCTCTCTACACAGCTGACAGACCTTAACCTGTCTGTCGTGAATCGAAGTGTTCATGTCCTGCAACTGTTTCAAATTTGGTGGAGTAAAGCAGTGACTTTACTGTACCCGTGAATATGACTTTTAAAAACTGAGTCCTGTTGATGTGCATTCCCAGTCACATGCGTCTTTTAATGGGTGGCACGGCACTCACTTTCATTTTCTCCAGAATCTCAATGTCTTCAATGAAGGTGGGCAGGTTTATGAACAACACAACCATTTCATTGTCCTCGATCTCTCTGGCCATCACCCTGTTATTTTTGATTCTCAGTCCATCCATCAGTTGTCTCTTTCATTCTCAGTCTTCATCATAAGCTTATAGGATTTCAGTGTCTTAAATCTGCACCCTATTACTCTACTATGACTTTTTTCAGCCGTAAGTCCTCTTCCATTGATCTCGAATTCTCGATTATGATGTGATATAATTCTATGATCAAACTCTCCTGCTGCTTTTGATGACTTGCACACCTGACTTGTCTTGTGGGCATGTTCGGGGTGGTATAGGCTGAGGTAATGTTGGACCGCAAAAATATCTCCATACAAACCTGTTTGATTCAACTCCAAATTATCTGAAACATGCTCCTAAATAGGTTCTGTGGGAACTTTTTTAAGCTCGAACTTTAGAATGACATTTTCAAAGTTATTGCATAAAAACCAAAATCAGTCATTCCCTTTCCAGACTCCAGTGCAATACTAAGGGGAGCCAGTCGAGGGCACTTGGCGCTCAGCTTTAAACTCCTTAGTAGGACAAAGCACACCATCGTGGTTACCATATCATTACCTACCCCAAATCCACCCCATGGAAATCACAGTCCATCATCCCAAGTATGGACCCAAAAATATCTCTCTACAAACCTATTTCATTTCACTCTAAATGGTCTGAAATATGCTCCTAAATAGGTTCATTTTATTTTTGAAAACTCAGAGGGTTGGGGTCAAGAGGTAAGGTTGTGGTAGTGATTTCTTTATTGTTGTCTAAATGTATTTATGTGGTGGGTGCTATTGAACTGTAATTAAGTGAGGGATGCTGTGGTAAAGTTTTTGTGTCGGGGGGATAAGGGGAAAAATTCAATGAAGACCTTGATAAAATGTTATATGGCAGAGGAAGGCTGAAGTTGGTTGATTTAGATATGAAAAGAAAGGCAATACGAGTTGATACTGTGAAAAATATCTCATGATGGTGAACATACCAAGTGTTGTCTGTGTGGTCTAAATTTGTAGAAATATATGAATGTAAAACTATAAATCAAGTATTAAATCAACCAGGGTTTCTAAATCCAAAGAGAAGAATATGTGCCTGGTTTTCTAGCAGGGCTAACAGGGCTAGTATTGATAGTGTTATAGAATATGATGAAAGTGAAAGAGTGAAAGTGAATTGACAGTTGGGAATATTTTTTTTAGAAGATTAGATTGGGTTTGCCTGGGAGTTGGGTAAACGGGATAGGAAGAAAGACAGCACAGTTAGTTTTTTTTTTTTTTTTCTAAGGTACACATTAAGTTAGTATACGATAAATGTTAGTGAGGAAAGATATTAAATCTATATCTGGCTAAAAGTGTTTCCGGATCTTGTAGTAAAAACTATTTGGAAAAACCCAAATGTCAAATTTTACTCTTTGGATTGCGAAAATCTTAATTTATAAATTCATACATAATAGTATTTACACAAAGGCAAATCAAGTTGAATGTGGAGAATGTGGAACCAGCAATCCCAAGAGAATAAAGGAACAGGCACATGCCAGTGTGCCTCAGAGTCCTTCTGGAGTAACCTGTGTTCAACTTGAATTGCTCTCCTATGATGGCGCCATTAAAGGTCTTTGTTGCCTTGTACTCTGACTCCTGATAATTTTTGGACACCTTTCCTGAACTAATTTGAACTTTGCTAAAACTTCTTTAAATTGTGGTCCAGTGATCTGGGACTTCAATGCCAGAACACAACAGATTTTTCCCACTATTTTTTGGCGAGCCAGCCAGGAGGGGACAGGATCAGAGGAACCCACCACCAGAGGCGTCCACTCCATCAGACCCCCCCCATACTCACCCCATGTGGTACCAACACACGTGGGACAATGCTGCTGCTGGGGACAGCTACAGGCCAAGATGGGGCAGAAAGTGTGTCTTCCACCGGGACGTCCTCCAGTGAAGAAAGAAGGTGTCCTAACAGAAGACGCTCTGAAGCTGAAACATGCAGACAGATGAAGAGACAGAGCTGGGCATGCATCTGGAGGCATCCTGTCACGGGCCAGGAAAAAAAGATAGCCAGGGGGAGAACCGAGAGGTGTACAGCAGAGGTCCAGCCAGAGTTGCAGTGAGAAACACTGACTTCACGGAAAGAGAAGAAGAGAGGAGAAAGCTGGAAGAAGAGAGAGAGCTAACATACAAGGAGTACAAAGATCTGGTCCAACTCTCTGAAGAAAACCAGGTACCACACACCAGTGGAGTTGCCAAGCACCTCACGAACGGTGAGTTTGCAGCTAAAAGGGACCATGATGACGGACGATAATGAGCTGGCACAGTTTCAGCAGTCTCACTACAGAAGATGAGCAGACAGTCAAGAGAGTCAAGCAAGAGGTCCCAGTCTCCAAGAAGAAGGAATGACTCTCAGAAGCAGGCAAAGGAGCCGCAGAGGAAGTCTTTGTGATTTGTGATTATGCCATTAAAACAGCCCCATTACACGGCCTGCTCTGTGCCACTGGACAAACAAATGGCTCAGCTGAGTTACAATGGACCCCAGAAGCTGAAGGAGCCTTCCAGGCCCTGAAACAGGACATGCAAACGGCACCTGCACTAGGTAACCCCGACTATACTAAAATGTTTCATTTATATGTTGCAGAGAAAGCAGGATATGCGTGTGCTGTGTTGATGCAGGAGACTCCCACTGGTAAGCAACCATTAGCATACTACAGTACCAAGTTGGATAACATTGAAACAGGTCTTCCTCCCTGTTATCAAAGACTGGCAACAGCTGCCTTCATCTATCACAATGGGTCATCCCACCACTCTGTACACATCACATCAACTGCATGCACTGATCACTAGCCCCAGATTTGTGTTAACACAGGCTAGGAGTTGAGGCTATGAAGTAATCCTCTCATCCCCAGAGTTAACAATTCAGCGATGCACCACAGTTAATCCTGCCACACGAATTGTGACACCTGTAGAAAGCACACTACATGATTGTGTCCAGTCAACAGATGTGTACGTAAAGACTTGTATATTTATTATATATACTTATACTTTGACAAACTTAGCATCTTTAATAGCAGCACAAAACAGGGCAAGCCAATATGCACACTCAGTATGGCTTAAGAGGGGGGCCGTTCACGGAAGAAGGCTCATCATATGGATTATGGCGCAGTGCACATGGAAATTTTATCCTCCCAACCTCCCTGCTACAGGCTGCTATTCGTCGTGGTTGCTAAAACACTACATGACTGTGAAGTCTGTGCACACCATAATGTGAGGAAAGCATTCACAGCACCAATTGCACACATTCCACCACCAGAAGATTCTTTTCGACATCTAATGCTGGACTTCCTAGATATGACAGAAAGGATAAAAGGATTCAGATACATCTTAGTGGTGGTTGATAGATTCAGCAGGTGGGTAGAAGCAGTTACCACAAAAGGTCCAGACTATAGATCAGTGGTTAAGTTTTTGTGCAAGGAAGTGTTTCTCAGGTTTGGATTGCCAGATACTATTAGCTCTGATAATGGACCTGCATTTGTTGCTGAAACAGTGAAGATAGCCCTAAAAATGTTAGGAATCAAGCAGAAGTTTGGATGTGTGTACCATCCACAAACACAAGGAGCAGTAGAGAGAGCAAATGGCACACTCAAAGCAAAGCTTGCGAAGATTAGAGCAGACAGTCAGTATAAAGTCAACTGGGTAGACGCACTACCACTAGCTTTGATGTCTTTGCGAACATAAGCTAACCGACTAACACATCTAACACTGCATGAAGTACTTACAGGGAGACCAATGCCGGTTCCCTATTACATAGGACCATATGAGGGGCCACCGCTTGAGCAGTGTGAAAGAGAAATAAAAACATGTTAGCTGCAACAACTAATGCAAATACATAAAGCTGTGTTTTAACAAGTGAAGGCAGTGTCAGAGAACAAAGACGCTGATATCCCAGAAAAACTGAGGAGAATTGAACCTGGAGAGTGGGTCTACGTGAAGGTGTTCAAATGAAAGTGGGACCAACCAAGGAGAGAGGGACCGTTTAAGGTGATCCCAGCTACCCCAATTGCACTGAAAGTAGATGGTAAGAGATTTTGGTTTCATCTCAACCACTGATGCAGAACAAGGGACCCAAGCGAGGCAGAAAGAGGACGGCAAAGCCTCCTAACTGGAAGATAGACAGCGGCACGAACCACAAGGAGAAAGACAATCACAGAGACTAGCCAAAAGGCAAAGGTGTGAAAGCAGGAGTTCAACCAGTAGTGTGTCAACAAGTGGTGGCTCACTGCCAACCAGATTAAGTCATGAAAGCAGTACAGAAGATGAAGGCACTCCAGGGGAAGGAATGTCCTCAGGGACAGCCCCACCAGAATATAACCCACTTAATAGTTATAATTGGGAAACAGGAAGGTGGGAGAGGTCGGAAGATGAATAGGTGGAGAGCCATGATGGCATTAGCTTTAAGCGCAGGTCTGGTGTTTTTCCTAGGAGTAGGTTTGGTGTTTACTAGCATAATTGTCTTAAATGCAGTGAAACAAGGAAAGAACAGTTGGTGGAATGTGCACTAGCCACAGGTACAGTAGCAGCAGTAGAGGGATGTATATGTAGCATGGAACCAAGAGCCTGTTGGAGTACCTGATGAGCATCTAGCTATAGGGGAAGATTGGATAAAGTCAGGACAAGGAGCAGGATGGATACCATTGGTTGGGACAGAACACATGTGCCACCGCAAAGAAAGTCCACCTAAATTCCAAACAACTCACAAAAGAGAGACTTCAGTGGACACAAGAAAAGTGTCAGCTGATGAAAGAAAACACAGAACTAAAGAACTATAAGCTCACTCGACAACTGACAGCGTTGGGGGCCCACCGGCCACCATCGCCAAGGTCCCCTGATTTGCATGCCTATTCACCAACATCCCCTGAGACCTATCATCCTCCCAACTCTCTGGAGTCACCTCATCCATGAAAGGCATGCACCACTTACCATCTGCATTTATGCTGTGATAAAATGAATGACTTTTCCAACTACACCAAACTAAAAGAAGGGTCTTCTGGTACACTGATCCTATGTATACCTATTCCTGAACTATACTCTGTCTGCCCACTGGTTAATCAAGTTTGTGTGATTTGAATGTATGTATATATATATATATATATATATATATATATATGTGTGTGTGTGTGTGTGTGTGTGTGTGTGTGTGTGTGTGTGTGTGTGTGTGTATGTATGTATTACGGTTTGTATAATAAAAATGACAAGTGCTTTACCTTTGCAGTCTTATGAGGAATTGCCACATTTCTTATTGGAATATTATTGCCTGTGGATCTCTGCTAATAGTAGCATGGTCACGAACTGAGATGTGGAATATTTTGTGACTTTACAGTCCCAAATGGGGGGAAATGTGGTATAACTTTTTGCTGGAGACTGATGTGCTGAAGAAGCCTAATGATGATTATGATGTGTTATGTTAGGTGAAAGCTAAACTACTGTTTTAAAAGCATTATTTCAATTATGTCATATGTAAACCTCACAATATTATATATGATTTGATGCACAAATTGTGTTAAAAATAATCACACCCCTTGCACTCTTGATTTGATGGAAAGTGTGTTTGTATTGTATAAACCTTATTATTTAAAAAAAAAAGGATAAAGGGCATTATGAAAATAATGGTGTATAGTGAATGATAAATGACATTTAAAAAATAAGACATGACTAAGCATGTATGGACATGTCTGGACATGTATGGACATGTAGAGAGGTTACTGTTACCATCATAATGTTACTGTCACCATCATTGTGTCAGATCACAATATTAATGTACCTGTCACTATCATAATGTTAGTGTTTCGCTCACCATCATAATTTTACTGAAACTGTCACCATCATAACATTACTATCACTGTCACCATCATAATTTTACTGTCACCATCATAGTGTTACTGTTAATGTCATCATCATAAAGTTACTCTCACTACTCTCACATATTGTTACTGTCAACATCATAATGTCACTTTCACTGTAAGCATAATTTTACTCTCACCATCATGTTACTGTCAATGTCTCTATCATTTTGTCACTGTCATAATTGTAATGTTACTGTTACTGTCACCATCATTGTGTTACTGTGATCATCATAATGTCACTTTCAATTTCAATCTGGATTTCTGCTGACGCAGCAGATGTTAGGGTCAAAATTTGAAGTCAGCTGCATGAATCCATGGAGCCAATCTGCCTTGTGTCCACAGTCCAGGCTGGAGGTGGTGGTGTGATGGTGTAGAGGGATGTTTCCTTGGCACACTTTCAGCTCCTTAATACCAATCATGGTTTCAATGCAATGGCCTCTCTAAGTCTAGCTGTCTGCTGTGGAAGCATGTGAGCCATCTGTACAGTGATTTGTAAATAAAACCATGACATGATCCCAGTGCAAAGTCGCAATTAAGTGACACTGAAATAACAGAGAGAGACTGAAAACTGTACTGCAAATGTGTCATTATTCAAATGTCACTGCAAAGTTTTTGTTTTCTGAATAGCTGCAGGTATTCCTGAATCAGTGGGATGGATCACGACCCTCAAATCCCTTGTTTTGGCACAGTCCAAAGCAACCCTCAGCCCACTGGGAGAAATGCTAGACTTTTGCAAGCCGGGGCTGGGATCATGTCTTAGACTGCGAAATGGCAACACTTAATTGCAAGCCACATCACAGATGCCTGAGAGCTGAGTCTTAGTGGACCACAAGCTCTGTGCTCGTGCTCGCTGCTGAGGACCCCGCCAATGGTGCAGGGTTAGGGTTAAGGGTTTGTGGTGAGGTTAGGGACAGGGGACACCATTAGTGTCTGAAATGCACGGGCTTAAGTATTTCTTCATAATTTTTTTTTTTTTTTTTGTGTTATGCTTCTTTTCAGGCCTGGAATAAAAAGACAGAGAGGAAGAGAGTGGGGAAGAATGGGAAAAGGAAGATGTTATCTAATGATTGACTGATCTACCTAGAGATCCAGTCTGTAAATGGTTGTGGAATAGGGACAGGCAAGTGAAAAATGGTGAATGTCTGGACTGTAGGGCTGTGATAGCCACGCTATGGTGGTCATGGTAAGACACATACGCTCTCTCCTGTATGCACCCTCTGATATTCTTAGTGATGAAATGAGTAAAAGAGCCAGGATCAGTCAGTTTAGGGTTAAGTATAGAATGAGGATAAGGGGTCATGTTAAGGTCAGGATAGAAGTTTGTGTTGGCGTTAGATTCTGTGGTTAAGGTTAGGTTTAGGGTCAAGATAGGGATTAATGGGGTTAGTGTCCCAGTCTAGGTAAAGGTTAGGGTTATGGAGGAGATTAAGGTTAGGTTTAGGGTTACGGTCAGGGGTAAGGTTAAAGTCAGGGTAGAGGTTAGAGTTAGAGCTAGTGTCTTGGGTGAAGCTTAGAATTAGTGTCAAGGTAGGGGTTAGTGTCAGTTAGTGTCAAAGTACATGGTTAAGGTTAGTGTTAGAGAAGAGATGTCAGGGTGAGGACTGAAGTCAGAATCAGGGTAGTGGTTGAGGTCAGGACCAAGGTCAGTATTAAGGTCAGATAAAAGATCCAGGTTAGGGCTCAAGTCTGGGTCTGGACCAAGTCCATAGTTGAGGTGAAGTTAGAGGAGCACAGAAGCATGAGTGAAAAAAGAAGGGAGGTGGAGAGTGAGATACATCGTCTCAGTCTGGTTGTGGTTAGAGGTCAGGGTTGAGTGTTACTTATGAAACTCATTAATTATAAGCCATGCAACAATTACACACACACATTTATATATATATATATATATATGTGTATTCCTGGTTAGGATTTTGGTAAACTGAGGTTAGGATTAGGGTTTAATCTGGGTTTCCTGTCCATAGGCTGAAAACTGGTTAGGTTTAGGCCCCTGAACTGAGTGGTTAGGGTTAGGATAAACCCTTTGTCAGGGGGTTAGGTTGAGTTTATGGTTAGGCTTTAATCTATCCCATCCATATTAAACCGTTTTCAATTTTTGCATATTCTGCCTGGATTAATTTTAATGTCTTGTTGGTTTTCCGATTTTGGATGTCTGACTTAAATTCTGGTTAGTGCTCTTTTAAGGATATTAAAGCCTAGGTCAGGTTTTATTTTGTATAAATCTTTTTTTTTCTTTTTTTAAACATTTTTATTCTGTTTTTTTTTTTTTTTTTTTTTGCATTTCTTGTCTGGATTGTAATTTAGTAAAGATTTTGTAGATCTGCAGTCTTGTAGATTTTCTTAAACAGAATTTTGGGTGTCTGTCTTACCTCTTGGTAAGTAGAATCAGTTGTTATCATTGTTAGTTCACTCCAGTCTATATGAGCAAGACTGATGTTCCAGGATTCTTTCCCTCTTTTTCACTCAGGATCCACACAGCATCCTCAGAAGCAAAATCCTGTGTTCCATATATCTCACAACTCCAGGACATGTTGAATATCCTCTTCTCCTAGAGTTAATGGGTGTGGCCTCTCCTGTCAAGTCTCTGGATCCTACTGTTCTCCCTCATGGTTGTGAGAGACTCGCAGTTTGGTGTAGCCTTGACAGGCTCCTTGGGAGGTCAGGGAGGAAACGCTCTGTTGGGGCTAGCCCTGTGCCTTCCGACCTCTGGGCGGACCGGAAAGGCACTGACCGACCTCCAGGGGGACTGGGAAGGCACTTCTCTGTCAGGGCTGGTACCCCCCTGGCTGACTTGGTAGTGTTGGGAGGCTGAGGAAGCAACGCTTTGTCTGGGATGACCTTGGTTCTTCCTTCCCTTGGGATAGCTTGGAAGGCAATACTCTGTCATGGCTGGCCCTGTACCTTCCAACCTGTGGGACTGGCAAGGCACCACTCTCTTGGTCCTGGTCCTGGTTACCTCTGGAGAAGACTCAAAACTCAAACTCAAAAAACTGAATCAAGACAACAAATTCATAATATTATACAAATGTTCACTGCCAGACTGATAATCACTTCCTCTCCAGATGTACCAGTACTGCTTTAAAACTGACTTTGGCTGAAGACGTGAACGCAGAGGGTGATGGATCCTCCTTGCAGGTGCCTCTTGTGCCCCTTCCATTATCACCAGACCCTGTAAGGTCAAAGAAACTCAGCCTGAGGGAGTTGAAAAAAATTACTAATACAAACTATAATAATATGCCAGTGATTCATTCAGACTCACTGTCTCCCATTTCCTCAACTTCTGAAACTGGTGGTTTCTTCATGACAAAAAAAAGCATCTGAGTACGAATGTTTGTTTGTTTGTTTTTTTTTTTTTGGACAATGGATTCATCATAGACTAATATTAATCATCATCTGAGGACTTTCAAACTGTTCCTGAATCCCATCACTCAAAAATAAAGTTAAAACACAACTTCCAACTAGGAGGTGAAATTTCTGGACACGCTAATTTTCTTCCATAATCACACTGACCACATGACATCATAAACGAGACCGACAGAAACACTCTCCTCCATAAGAGCAGTTACCACCCCAGACACATTTAGGGGACTTATCAAATCACAACTAATCAGATTTCATAGAATATGTACATACCTGCAGGATGTAGAAGATGCAACATCCGTCCTATTCCATGCACAGAGCCCAAGAAGCTACTCTAGCCACTTCCTCAGGGCAATGAAGACAGAGGTCCTGGGGGGAGTACAGAACTGATAGGGGTGGTCTCTCACTCATGCAATTTGTAATTACATAGTCCCAGCAGCTACAAAAATTCAACTCTATTTTATAGCCCAATTTCACCCAGGCACAACAGGCATGTGTAAAAGGGCTTCCTGCCAGATCATAGCCTACAGAGGAAATAAAAACCTCTACACTCCCGTTTTGATCACACTGATAGTTCGTATCAGTGTGATCAATTTGCTCACACTGTGTGGAGTGTACACACAAACACCTACTTAAATACTCACCAATGTAGTTAATATACATTCAGCACTGGGAGCGCCAATATTGTTCAGATGTACACAAACGACCAACTTGGTTTACATGATAACCTAAACACACTGCAAAGGACTATACTTCCATCCTCCATAGACACTTCATCTAGTTCGGCATATAACATTTTAAATATCGAGTCCTGGACACTAATCTGGCCTGGAGTAAAAAGCAGAGACGCCGCAGGGAGAGATACTAAACTCCAAACTGTTGATCCGCAAGGCTTCACGAGAAATACAACTAACCTCCGATCTGTCGTTGTGGGCATTTTCGCTTTTCCCCCATCCTCCACCTCACACTTCCCTCTCTTTCTCTTCTTTCTTTCTTCTCCACTTATTCCCTTTTCTTCAATGTACTAACTAAGGTGTAGACCTTATGGGACAGCGGGTTCATGTGGTCAGAGGAGGTTGTGTGTGTCTGTCTCATTGAAGCAGTTCAAAGAGACTGTTCAAAGAGAGCAATGGACACACCCTCCTCCATAAGGCAGCTACCACCCCATACACATATTCAGGGGACTTATCAAATCACAAATAATCAGATTTCATTGAATTTTGTACGTACCTGCAGGACGTAGATGATACCACATCTCTCTCTCTCTCTCTCTCTCTCTCTCTCTCTCTCTCTCTCTCTCTTCCATGCACAGAGCCCAAGAAGCTACTTTACTACCTTTACTTCCTCAGGGCAATTAAGACAGAGATCCGGGGGAGAGTACAGAACTGATAGGGGCGGTCTGTCACGCATCCCATTTGTAATTACGTAGTCCCAGCAGCTCACAGATTCAACTTTATTTTAGAGGTCAACTTCACCCAGGCACAACAGGCATGGGACCCCTTAAAGGGCTTCCCACCAGATCACAGCCTACAGAGGAAATAAAAACCTGTCAGACATACTAGTAGACTCGACATACCCGTTTTTCACACTCATACCAACACAGATAAAAATCTACTTAAATACTCATCAATGTACTTAATAGAAATTCAGCACTGGGAGGGAGATATTGTTCAGATGTACACCTAAAACGACCAATTTGTTGTACATGATAAACTGCGCACATTGCAAAGGATTATAATCAGAGAAACGGAACAAAATGTCAAAACCAGAATTCAACAACATCTATACTGAATCCCGAGGTGTGCAAGGAAACCTGCGTCCTCCATAGACACTTCATCCAGGTCGGCATAGAACATTTTAAATATCGATTCCTGGACACTCATACTCACAAAGCCATGCATCTTTAATCTGCTCTGACACGAGTCTCACTAGTAGCCGTCCACCCCCCACCCCCCCTTATTCTCTACCTCCATCGGCCTCCAATCCCTCAGCCACAGCTTGATTCACAGGTGCGCAGGTCATAAAGTTCTACAGGTTTTACAGATCTACAGCTCAAAAGGTTTACATGTCTACAGGTCATACAAGTCATACAAGTCGACAGATATCATTCATTTATTATACAGGTCAACAGGTCATACATGTTTACAGCTCATATTAGTCTACAAGTCATACAGTTCATACAGTTCATACAGCTCATACAGCTCTACAAATATCATATCATATCAGTGTACAAGTGCGCAGGTCATACAGTTCTACAGGTTATACAGATCTACAGCTCAAAAGGTTTACATGTCTACAGGTCATACAAGTCATACACATCCACAGGTCAACAGGTTAACAAGTCATAAATGTCATATAGGTCTGGAGGTCACACAGGTCACACAGGTCATATAAGCCTACAGGTCAACAGATTTACAAGTTGACAGGTTTACATGTCTACAGGTCTACAGGTCATATACATCTATAGGTCTAAAGGTCATATATAGGTCATACAGGTCATCTATAGGTTATCAGGTCATACAAGTCATATAAGTCTGCAGGTTATACAGATCATAGAAGTCTACAGGTCATAAAGTTCTACAGGTCGACTGGTTTACAGCTTATACAAGTCATATCGGTCTACAGGTCTACACGTCATACAGGTTTCAAGGTCATCTAGGACTACAGGTCTTACAAGTCATATGGGTCTACAAATATCATACAGGTCTACAGGTCATACAGATCAACAGGTCATACGGATCATACAGGTCAGATAGGTCAGATATTTCTAAAGGTCATAGAGATCTATATGTTGACAAGTTTACAGGTCTACAGGTGTTACAGGTTTACAGATATCATTTCATATAAGTCTAGGGACTAGGCTTAAAACCTTCCTCTACGACAGAGCGTTTAGTTAGGGCCGGTTCAGGTAGCTCTGAACCATTTTTATGCTGCTATAGGCTTAGTCTGCTGGGGGACACATCAGGTTACATGGAGCTATCTCCTCTCCTCTCCTCTCCTCTCCCACACTTTAAATTATCATTTTCATTATCTGCTGCACCTTGTAGTTTGGCCTTGGTGTCTCGCTCTCTCTCTATTTGTGTTTCCACAGATGCACTGAAGCTCCATCTCTCTCCACCAACCGTCCCCTGCATCACCCTCTTCCCCTTTTACCCCTGCTGTTAAACCGACCTGCCCTTCCCTCCCAGGAACCAGTCTACCACCCATTACTCCCATTAAGCTGCCTGACTCTCCCTGCCTTCCCTCCCACCAAAAACTGCCTTCATCAGCTCCTGCACACCATTTCCATGCTGTGCATATTCTGTATTGTTACCTGTTTTCTTGTCTGTATACAACATCTATTGCACGTCTGCCCGTCCTGGGTGAGGGATCCCTCCTCTGTTGCTCACCATGAGGTTTCTCTTTTTTCCAATGTTAAAAGGGTTTTTTGTTTTGAGTTTTTCCTCAGTCGCTGTGAGGGTATAAGGGCAGAGGATGTTGTTATGATGCTATGTAAAGCCCTTTGAGACAAACTGTTTGTAAAAATGGGCTATACAAATAAAATTGCCTTGACTTGCCTTGCCTTACAGGTCTGCAGGTCATAAAGGTATACAAGTCAACCAGATGTATAGGTCATCAGCTTTACAGGTCATACAAGTCATACAAGTCATACAAGTTTACAGGCCACACAGATATCCTTCAGGTCATATATGTTATACAGTTTACCAGGTCATATATGTTTACAGCTCATATATGTCTACAGGTCATACAGGTGTACAGGTCTTAAAGGTCAACAGGTTATACAGGTCATATAAGTCTGCAGGTCTACAGGTCATACAGATCTAGAGATCAACAGCTTAACAGGTCATACAGGCTATACAGATCTACAGGTTGACAGGTTTATAGGGCTACACGTCATACACATCATACAGATCTACAGGTCGACCGGTTTACAAGTCTACAGGTCAACAGGTCATACAAGTCATGCAGATCAAAAGGACGACAGGTTTCCAAGTCATACAAGTCAGAAAGATCTACATTTCTTGCTTGTTAACAGATCATTATGGTCTACAGGTTATACAGGTTGTATGTGTCTACAGATCTGTAGGTCATACAGGTGTTCAGATATCTTACAGGTCTGCAGATTATACAGGTCTACTGGTCATACAGGTCTACAGGTCGACAGTTTAACAGGTCACACATGTCATACAGGTCATGCAGATCTAAAGGATGACATGTTTACAGGTCAGATAAGTCAGAAAGGCCTACATTTCTTTCATGTCTACAGATCATGCACATCTACAGGTTATACAGGTCGTATATGTCTACAGGTCTGCAGGTCATACAGGTCTCCAGATATCATACAGGTCAACAGGTTTACAGGTCTACAGTTATTACTGTTTATACAGATCTACAGGTAGACAGGTTTACAGGTCTACACTTCAGTCAGTTCTTACAGATCTACAGGTTTACAGGTCATACAAGTCAATAATGTCTGCAGGTCATACAGGTCAAACGTATCTACAGATTTTATACAGGTTGACAGGTCATACAGGTCTACAGCTATCATATCATATAAGTCTACAGGTCTACAGGTCATAAAAATCTACAGGCCGACAGGTTAACAAGTCATACATGTCATTTGTGTCTGCAGGTCATACAGGTCAAACAGGTCATACAGTCTACATGTCGATAGGTCGAAAGGTTATCAGGTCATACAAGTCATATAAGGTTATACAGATCATATAAGTCTGCAGGTCATACAGATCTACAGGTCGAAAGGTTAACGGGTCTACGGGTTAACAGGTCATACAAGTCATATAGGTCTGCAGGTCTACAGGTCTATAGGTCTACAGGTCTGCAGGTCTGCAAGTCATACGGGTCAAAAGGTCATATAGGACTACAGGTACACAGGTTTACAAGGCTACAGTTCATACAGCTCATACATGTCTACAGGTCGATAGGTCGACAGGTTATCAGGTCATACAAGTCAGACAGGTCTACAGGCCACACAGATCTACAGATATCTTTCCAGGTCATATATGTTATACAGGTCAACAGGTCATACATGTTTACAGCTCATATAGGTCTACAGGTCATACAGGTCATTGGCTAATGCAGATCATTCAGGTCTATAGGTCAATAGGTCATACAAGTCAACAGGTTATACAGGTCATAAAGGTCTGCAGGTCTGCAGGTCATACAAGTCTACAGATATCATATAATATGGGTCTACAGGTCCGCAGGTCATACTAGTCTACAGGTCATACAGATCTACATGTCAACAGGTTAACAGGACTACAGGTCATACAGGTCATACAGATCTACAGGTCGACAGGTTTACATGTCTACAGGTCATATAGGTCATAAGAGTTATGCAGATCTAAAGGACGACAGTTTTAAAAGTCATACAATTCAGAAAGGTCTACATTTCTTGAATGTCTACAGATCATTCAGGTCTACAGGTTATACAGGTCTTATGTGTCTACAGGTCTACAGGTCATACAGGTCAACAGGTTAGACAGGTCAGATATGTCTACAGGTCTGGAGGTCATACAGGTCAACAGGTTAGACAGGTCAGATATGTCTACAAGTCTACATGTCATACCGATCGACAGGTCGACAGGTTTACAGCTCTACAGGTCATACATGTCATACAGATCTACAGGTCAACAGGTTGAAGTCGACAGATCAACAGGTCATATAAGTTATATAGGTCTACAGTAGTAGTAGTAGGTCATACATGTCTACAGCTCATATTGGTCTACAAGTCGACAGGTTTACAAGTCAACAGGTCATATAGGTCTACAGTTCATACAGGTCTACAGTTCATACAGGTCTACAGGTCATATAGGACTGCAGGTCATAAAAGTCATACAGATGTCATGTCATACATGTTGACAACATGTTGACAACTCAGAGAATCTACAGGTCATACAGGTCTACAGATTATACGCTTCTACAGGTCATACAGGTCAACAGGATATGCAGGTCATATATGTCGAAAGGTCTTCTGGTCATAAGGGTCAACAGATATCATACAGGTCTACAAATCAGTCTACAGTCTACATGTCATACAGGTTAATACGTTTTACAGGTCATATAGGTCTACAGGTCTGCAGGTAATACAAGTCAGTATGACATGTTTACAGATCATACAAGTCAGAAAGGTCTACACATCATACATGTCTACAGATCATACACGTCTACAAGTCATACAGGTCAACAGGTGATACAGGCCATATGTGTCTCCAGGTCTGCAGGTCATACAAGTCTACAGATATTATACAGGTCTACACATCCTACAAGTCTACAGGTCTACAGGTCATACAGGTCTACAGGTCATAAAAATCTACAGGTCGAAAGGATTACAGGTCATACAAATCATACACGTCTACAGGTCATACAGGTCACTGGGCTATACAGGTTATATAGATCTGCATGTCTGCAGGTCATATAGGTCTACAAGTCATACAGATCTACAGGTTGACAGGTTTACAGGTTTACAGGTCTACAGGTCATACAGCTCTACAGGTCAACAGGTTTAGAAGTCTACAGATCAATAGGTAATGAAAGTTATATAAGTATAAAGGTCTGCAGGTCATACAGTTATACAGATTATACAAATATACAGGTCGATAGGTTTACAGGTCTACAGGTCTGCAGATATCCTACAGGTCATACAGATCATAGAGGTCTACAGTTCACATAGGTTTACAGGTCTACAGGTCATACAGGTCAACAAGCCGCACAGGTCATATAGGGCTACAGATTATACATATCTTCAGGTTGACAGGTTATTCAGCTCTACAGATATCATATTATATAGGTCTACATGTCAGCAGCTCATACGGGTCTACAGGTCATGCAGATATCATATCATATAGGTTTACAGGTCTACAGTGTTGCAAAATGAAAGAACATTCTGGTGTTGATACCTCCATGTTGGATTTCTGGATGGATGCTTTTGGAAGGTACAGAGCCTTAGTGTCCTCAGTTTTGGTCTCGATTGCAGTTTTTGCTGCAGTCCTAACCTTGTGTGGATGTTGTTGTATGCATTGTCTGTGTTTTCTTATTAATTGTTTGGTTACTACAGCTGAAAATCTTGGTGGCTGAATTAAAGTGATATGAGAATTTGAGTAAATATGTGATAAACAGGAGGGAAATGTTAGAATAAATGTGCATTTGTTATCCCATATTTACTCTTTCACACTTTTATACTCTTTGTACTTCATACAGAACCATATAAGTGTGTGTGTGTGTGACTTGTTGTGCATTGAGTTATGTTCCAGAAGAAGAACAAGGTGGAGATACTACAGCTGGTGACTCTTCCAAGACATGGATTATCCCTGATAGACAGGAACTGCATTCCTGTTTTAGGGATGAAAACATCATAAAATTAAGTGCCTGATAAGAAAGTCGTTATGCTTGAGTGTATATCTTAAGCGCGACCTGGGTGTGAGGTCAGGTCATGTCACATTCGTGTACAATAGAGAGCACCTAGAGACCACCTAGAGACCACCCTAAGGAAATAAAAAGAGAGGGTACGGCAGAGGGTACAGCAGAGTGTGCTTCAGAGCGGTATGAGATTGTAATTGAACACATCGCTGTCCGTTCTCCTCGCGAGTAAAAAACCTAATACTCTTGTCTTTCTTCCTTGTGTGTTGTTTCAAATGTCTTAGGTGGGTTGAACCTGACATACAGGTAAATGTCGACAGGTTAACAGGTCATACAGGTTATACAGATCTATAGGTCATACAGGTTTATAGGTCTACGGGTCATACATGTCGTACAGTTCTACAGGTCGACAGGTTAAAAGGTCATAAATGTCAAACAAGTCTACAGGTCATGCAGATCTAAAGGACGACAGGTTTACAGGTCAGACAAATCAGAAAGGTCTACATTTCTTTCATGTCTACAGATCATGCACATCTACAGGTTATACAGGTCGTATATGTCTACAGGTCTGAAGGTCATACAGGTCTCCAGATATCATACAGGTTAACAGGTTATACAGGTCACATATGTCTACAGGTCATACAAGTCAACAGGTCATACAAGTCATATCAGCCTACAGGTCATATTAGCCTACAGGTCGACAGATTTACAATTCATACAGGTCAACCAGGTCATACAGGTCATACAAATCTACAGGTTGACAGGTTTCGATGCCTACAGGTCAGCAAGTCATACAAGTTATATAAGTCTACAGGTCTGCAGGTCATACAGTTCTACAGGTCATACAGATCTACAGGTCGACAGGTTTTTCAGGTCTACAGGTCTACAGATATCCTACAGGTCATACAGGTCTACAGTTCACATAGGTCTACAGGCCACACAGGTCATATAAGTCCATAGGTCATACAGATCTAAAGATATCATAATATATAGGTCTACAAGTCTGCAGCTCATACAGGTTTACGGGTTATACAGATAGCGTATCATATAGGTCTACAGGTCTTCAAGTCATATATATCTATAGCTCATATTGGTCTACAAGTCAAGTTTACAGGTTTACAGGTCATATAAGTCTACAGGTTATACAGGTCATATAAGTCTACAGGTCATGCAGGCCATATAAGTCTACAGGTTTGAAGGTCTCACAGGTATACAGAAATTATATCATCATCATCAAGTCTGCAGGTCTGTGGGTCATACAGATCTACAGGTCATGCAGGTCATATAAGTCTACAGGTTTGAAGGTCTCACAGGTATACAGAAATTATATCATCATCATCAAGTCTGCAGGTCTGTGGGTCATACAGGTCTACAGGTCATACAAATCTAGAGGTCGACCGGTTTACAGGTCTACAGTTATTACAGGTCATACAGATCTACAGGTCGACAGGTTTACAGGTCTACAGTTCATACATGTCTTACAGATCTACAGTTTTACAGGTCATACAAGTCAAAAATGTCTGCAGGTCATACAGGTCTACAGATATCATATCATATTGGTCTACAGGTCTTCGGGTCATACAAGTCAACAAGTCATACAGTTCTACAGGTTGACAGGTTAACAGGTCATACAGGTCATACAGGTTGCACAAGTCATACAGATCTACAGGTCATATAGGACTACAGGTCATAGAAGTCGTCAGGTTTAGATGTCTAGAGGTCAACAGGTCATATATTGTTCTACAGGTCATACAGGTCTCCAGGTCATAGAAGTCGTCAGGTTTAGATGTCTAGAGGTCAACAGGTCATATATTGTTCTACAGGTCATACAGGTCTCCAGGTCATATAGGACTACAGGTCATACAAGGCATACAGGTATACAAGTCATACAGATCTACAGGATGACAGGTCACAGGTTATACAAGTCAAACAGGTCTACATGTCATACATGTCAACAGGATATACATGTCATATAGGTCCACATGTCTCCAGGTCAACAGGTTTACATGTGTACAGGTCAACAGGTCAAATATGTCATATAGGTCTATAGTTCTGATATCATATTATATATGTCTAAAAGTCTGCAAGTCATACAAGTCTACAGGTCAACAGGTTTACACGTCTACAGGTCATACAGGTCATACATATCTACAGGTCGATAGGTTAACAGGACATAAATGTCATACAGGTCTACAGGTAATACAGATCTACAGGTCGACAGGTTAAGAGGTCATACAGATTATATATGTTTGCAGGTCATACAATTCATACATATCTACAGGTCCACAGGTTACCATGTCATACAGATTATATAGGTTTGCAGGTCATACAGGTCATACAGGTCATACAGGTCTACAGTTCATACAGATATACATGTCCACAGGTTTACAGGTCCAAAGGTCATACAGGTCTACAGATATCATATAATATATGTCTAAACGTCTGGAGGTCATACAAATCTAAAGGTCATTCATCTCTTCAGGTCGACTGGTTTATGGGTCTACAGGTCATACAGATATCATATTATATATTTCTTCAAATCTGCAGGGCATACAAGTCTACAGTTCATGCAGATATACACATCGACAGGTTTACAAGTCTACAGGTCATACAGGTCATACAGGTCATATAACCCTACAGGTCATACAGATCTACAGGTCGACAGTTTTAGACAGGTTAACAGGTCAATCAAGTTATATAGGTCTACAGGTCTGCAGGTTATACAGGTCATACAGGTCTACAGATCAACAGGTTTATATGTCTATAGAGATAGGTCTACAGATATCCTGAAGGTCATACTGGTCAACAGGAAACGCAGATCATACAGGTCCATAGATCATACAGATCTAAAGATATCATATTATATAGTTCAACAAGTCTGCAGCTCATATAGGTTTACAGGTCATACAAATATCATATCATATAAGTCTACAGGTCTGCAGGTCTCACAGGTCTACAGAAATCATATCATTCAAGTCTACAGGTTTGTGGGTCATACAGGTCTATAAATCATTTAGCTCTACAGGTCAACAGGTTTACAGGTTAATACAGGTCATACAGATCTACAGGTCGACAAGTTAACAGGTTATACAAGTAAGAAAGGTCTACAGTTCTTACAGGCCATACAAATCTTCAAGTCGCAGGTTAACAGGTCACATAAGTCATATAAGTGTTCAGGTCATACTGGTCATGTATGTACAGGTCTGTATGTCTACAGGTCATACAGATCTACAGGTCGACAGATTTGCAGGTCTACAGGTCATACAGCTCAACATTTCGACAGGTTTACAGATCTACAGGTCATAAAGGTCTACAGATATCATATCATATAGGTTTACATTTTTACAGGTCACATAAGAATACACTTCATACAAGTAATACGTGTCTTCAGACATCATACAGTTCTACAGGTCATAGAGGTCTACAGATATCATATCATATAAGTCTACAGGCCTGCAGGTCATACAGGTCTACAAGTCATACAGATCTACAGATTGACCGGTTCACGGGTGATACAAGTCATACAGGTCTACAGGTCATATAAATCTACAGGTAGCTAGGTTTACAGGTCATATAGGACTACAGTTGATAAAAGTCATACAAGTCTACAAATATACAGGTCTACAGGTCATACAGGCCACACAGGTCTACATATATCCTACTGGTCATATAGGTCTACAGGTCTATATATCATACAGGTTAAGAGTTTATACAGCTCATATAAGGTCTACAGGTCTACAGCATCTCTTACAGGTCTACAAGTCTTACATATCTACAGGTCAACCAGTTCACAGGTCATACAAGTCATACAAATCTACAAGTCATACAGGTCTACAGGTCATACAGGTCATATAATAAACACATACACATCTGCAGGTGAGAGAGGTTTACAAAAATCATATCATACAGCTCTACAGGTCTGAAGGTCATACAGATCTACAGATGAAAGGTTTACAGGTCTAATGTTGATACAGGTCATACAGATCTAGTCGACAGGTTAACAGGTCTACAGGTCATACAAGTTATATAGGTCTACAGGTCTGCAGGTCATATACAGATCATACAAATCTACAGGTCGACAGGTTTACAAGCCTACAGGTCATTCAGGTCAACAGGTCATACAGGTCATACAGGTCATACAGGTCATACAGGTCATATAGGTCTAAAGTAGATACAGATCTACAAGTCAAAAGGTTTAAAGGTCTTTAGGTTATACAGGTTATACAGATCTACAGGTCGACAGGTTAACAGGTCATACAGGTTATATAGGTCTGCAGGACATACAGGTCATACTGGTTTAAACGTCATACAAGTCAGACAGGTCTACAGGCCAAACAGGTCTACAGATGTCCTACAGGTCATATAGGTTAATCATATCATATGGGTCTACAGGTCTGCAGATACAAGTCATACAGGTCATATATGTCAACAGGTCATATATGTCATATAGGTCTATAGTTCTGCAGGTAATACTAGTCTACAGGTCACACAGATCTACAGTATGACATGTTTACAGATCATACAAGTCAGACAGGTTTACACGTCATACATGTCTACACATAATACAAGTCTACAAGTCATGCAGGTCAACAGGTGATACAGGCCATATGTGACTACAGGTCTGCGTCATATAGGTCTACAAATTTCCAGTTCTGCAGGTCAAGTCTACTGGTGTTACATTCATACAGGGATACATGTTTAACAAGTCATACAGCTCTGCAGGTCATACATGTCTACAGCTCATATTAGTCTGCAAGTCATACAGGGCATATAGCTCTATATGTCTACAAGTCATACAAATCTACAGCTCGACAGGTTCACAGGTCTGAAAGTCATACAGGTCATACAGATCTACAGGTCGACAGGTTTAGATGTCTACAGGTCAATCAAGTTATATAAGTCTACAGGTCTGCAGGTCATACAGTTCTAAAGGTCAACAGGTTTATCGGTCTATAGGTCAACAGATATCCTGCAGGTCACACAGGTCATACAGCTTAAAATTTCGACAGGTTTACAGGTCTACAGGTCATAAAGGTCTACAAATATTATATCGTATATGTCTACAGGTCTGCAGGTCAACAGGTCTACAGGTCATACAGATCTACAGGTCGGCAGGTTAACAAGTCATACATGTCATTTGCTTCTGCAGGTCATACGGGTCATACAGGTCTACAGGTCTACAAGTCTACAGGTCACCAGGTTATCAGGTCATACAAGTCATATAAGTCTGCAGGTTATATAGGTCATACAAGTCTACAGGTCATACAGATCTAAAGGTCAACAGGTTAAAGGTCTATATCATATAATAAAAGTCTACAGGTCTGCATCTCATACAGGTCTACAAGTCTTACAGATCTACAGGTCGACCGGTTCACAGGCCATACAAGTCATACAGGTCTACAAGTCATACATGTCTACAGGTCATACAGGTCAACAGTTTATACAGGTCATATTAATATACACATACACGTCTGCAGGTCAGACAGGTTTACAAAAATCAAATCATACAGGTCTACAGGTCTACAGTTCATACAGGTCACACAAATCTACAAGTCGACAGGCTAACAAGTCGTACAAGTGATATAAGTCTGCAGGTCAAACCTCATGGTAAGCAAAAGAGGAGGGATCCCTTACCCAGGAAGGGCAGACGTGCAATAGATGTGTATACAGACAAGAAAACAGGTAACAATACAGAATATGCACAGCATGGTGGAAATGGTGTGGGGTAGAGATGGAGCTTTAGTGGATCTGTGGAAACACAAATAGAGAGAGAGCGAGACACCAAGGCCAAACTACAAGGTGCAGCAGATAATGAAAATGATAATTTAAAGTGTGGGAGAGGAGAGGAGAGGAGAGGAGAGGAGAGGAGAGGAGAGGAGAGGAGAGGAGAGAGCTCCATGTAACCTGATGTGTCCCCCAGCAGTCTAAGCCTATAGCAGCATAAAAATGGTTCAGCTGCATAAAAATGGTTCAGCAGCATAAAAATGTCCGCAGGACAACCAGTCATACAAGTCATACGTGTCATTAAAGTCATATAGGTCTACAAGTCTAGAAGTCATACAGGTCTAAAGGTAATATATGACTACAGGTCATACAAGTCACATGGGTCTACAGATATCATACAGGTCTACAGGTCATACAGGTCAACAGGTCATACAGATCAGATAGATCATACAGATCTACAATTCCACAGGTTGACAGGTCATACAAATCATACAGGTCTACAGGTCATTCAATCCATTGGGCTATACAGGTTATATAGATCTGCAGGTCATATAGGTCTTCAAGTCATACAGTTCCAAAGGTCGACAGGTTTACAGGTCTACAAGTCATGCAGGTTACACAGATCTACAGGTCAACAGATCATACAAGTTATATAGGTCTAAAGGTCTGAAGGTCATGAAGTTATACAGATCATACAAATCTACAGGTCGATAGGTCTACAGGTCTATAGATATCCTACAGGTCATACAGGTCTACAGTTCACATTGGTATGCAGGTCTGCAGGTCATATGGGTCTACAAGTCATACAGGTCGACAGGTTTGAAGGTCTACAGGTAATACAGGTCATACAGGTCATACAGATCTACAGATCGACAGGTTAACAGTTCAAATAGGTCACATAGGTCTGCAGGTCATAGAGGTCATTCAGTTCTACATTCAGTTCTACAGGTCATAGATCTATAACTCGAAAGGACGAAAGGTTTACAGGTCATGCAAGTCAGACAAGTCTATATTTCTTGCTACAGATGTCATATAAGTCTACAGTTCATACAGGTCATACAGGTCATACACATCTACAGGTCGACAGGTTTATAGGTCGACAGGTCATACATCTCATACAGGTCGACAGGTTAACAGGTCATACATGTCATACAGATCCAAAGGTTGAAAGGTTTACAAGTCTACAGGTCAGCAGGTCAAACAAGTCAACAGGTCATGCAAATCTAAAGGACGACAGGTTAACAGGTGTACAGATCATACAAGCCATACAGATCTACAGGTCGGCAGGTTAACAGGTCATACAAGTTATATAAGTCTGCAGTTAACGGAGGTCATACAAGTCTACAGGCCAACAGGTCATACAAGTCATATAGGTCTACAGGTCTACACGTCATACAGGTAAAAAAGGTCATATGTGACTACAGTCTGCAAATATCATACAAGTCTACAGGTCATATAGGTCAAGAGGTCAACAGGTCAGATAGGTCATATAAGTCTAAAGGTCATACAGATCTACAGGTCAACAGTTTTACAGATCTACAGGTCATACAAGTCATATGGGTCTACAAATATCATACAAGTGTACAGCTCATATAAGTCTACAGGTCATACAGGTCTACATATCATACGAGTCTACAGGTCATACAGGTCAACAGTTTATACAAGTCATATAACTCTACATGTCTGCAGGTCACACAGGTTTACAAAAATCATATCATACAAGTCTACAGTTAAGACAGGTCATACAGATCTACAAGTCGACAGGTTACCAGGTCATACAAGTCATATAAGTCTGCAGGTCATACAGGCCATACAAGTCTATTGGTCAACAGGTTTGCAGGTCAACAGGTCAACAGGTCAACAGGTCAACAGGTCATATAGGTCATATAGGTCTATAGGTCTACAGGTCATATAGGTCTGCAGGTATAATTTCATATCAGTCTACAGGTCTGCAAGTCAAAACGGTCGGTTAACAAATCATACAATTCATATAAGTCTGAGGGTTATAAAGGTCATACAAGTATACACATCATACAGATCTGCAGTTTGACAGGTTTACAGGTCTACAGGTCATACAGCTCAACATGTTGACAGATTTACTGGTCTACAGGTCATAAAGGTCTACAGATATCATATCATATAGGTTTACAGGTTAACAGGCCATAAATGTCATTTGCGTCTGCAGGTCATACAGGTCATACGCAGGTCATACAGGTCTACAGATATCATATCACATAAGTCTACAGGTCTGCATCCCTTATAGGTCTACAAGTCTTACAGATCTACAGGTCATACAGGTCAACAGTTTATACAGGTCATATAATACACACATACAGGTCTGCAGGTCATACAGATCTACAGAATGAAAGGCTGTATGAACTGTAGACATGTAAACCTGTCGACCTGTAGATCTGTATGACCCGCAGAACTGTAAACTTGAATGATTTGATTTCTGTAGACCTGTAAGAACTGCAGACTTATATGACCTGTAAACCTGTCGACTTGTAAACCAATATGAGCTGTAGACATGTATGACATGCAGACCTGTAGACCTATATGATATGATATCTGTATGACCAGTAAACCTGTATGAGCTGCAGACTTGTAGATCGATATAAAATGATATCTGTAGATCTGTATGACTTATGTACCTATATGACTTGTGTGGCCTGTTGACCTCTATGACCTGTAGATCTGTAAACCTTTCGACTTGTAGATCTGTATGACCTGTAGAACTGTATGACCTGCATTCCTGTAGACATCTAAACCTGTCAACCTGTAGATCTGGATGATATCTGGAGACCTGTATGACCTGCAGACCTGTAGACATGCATGATCTGTAGACATGCAAAAAAAGTAGACCTGTCTGACTTGTATGACCTGTAAACCTGTCGACCTGTAGATCTGTATGACTTGTAGACTTGTATTACTTGCAGACCTGTAGACCAATGTCAACTGTAGACCTGTATGACCTGTATGACCAGCAGACCTATGTGACCTATTACTGTATTACTGTATTACTTATTTGTATGGTCTGTGGACATGTAAACTTGTCAAAATATAGATATGTATGATCTGTAGGCCTAGATGACCTGTGTGGCCTGTTGACCTGTATGACCTGTAGACCAGTCAACCTGTCGACCTGTAGATTTGTATGATCTGTATAACTGTCTGACCTGCAGACCTTTAGACCTATATAACTTGTATGACCTGTTGATCTGTAGACCTCTAAACCTGTTGACATGTAGCTCTGTATGGCCTGTAGACCTGTGACCTACTGGAACTGTTAACTTGTTGATTTGTAGATCTGTGTTACTGTATTACTAAGTTGTATGGCCTGTGGACCTGTAAACCTGTCAAACTGTAGATATGTATGACCTGTAGACCTATATGACCTGTGTGGACTGTTGACCTGTTGGATATCTGTATAACCTGTATGACCTGTATAACCTGTAGACCTATATAACCTGTGGACGTGTAGATCTGTATGACCTGTAGACTTGTGTGACCTGTAGACCTAGAGACCCATATGATATGATATCTGTAGACTTGTATGACCTGCATACCTGTAGACATATATGATATGATATCTGTAGACCTGTATGACATGTATGACCTGTAGACCTGTGAACCTGTTGACCTGAAGAGCTGCATGACCTGTAGACCTGTAAACCTGTCGACCTGTAGAGTTGTATGACCTGTAGACTTGTATGACCTGCATACCTGTAGACATATATGACATGATATCTGTAGACCTGTATGACCTGTAGACCTGTGAACCTGTCGACCTGTAGATCTGTATGACCTGTATGATATTTGTAAACCTGTATGACCTATAGTCCTGTATGACTCGTATGACTTGTTGGCCTGTATGATATCTGGAGCCTTGTATGGTTGTATGACCTGTATTAGTTACAGTGAAGAGCTGGCAGGTGGAGGTTAAGGCAGGGCTGCTTGATGTTTTAGAGGTGGCTGATCTGAACCATAGATATATCTGTTGACTTGAATGACTTGTATGACCTGTAGAGCTGTATGATATCTGTAGACCTGTATGACTTGTAGTCTTATGTGACCTGTAGACTTGTAGACCTGTATGACCTGTATGGTATCTGTAGATGACCTGTAAACCTGTATGATATCTGTAGTCTTATATGACCTGTAGACTTGTAGACCTGTATATCTGCATGACCTGTAGACCTGTTGACCTGTAGATCTCTGTGACCTGTTGACCTGTATGACCTGTAGACCTAGAAACCTATCTGGCCTATATGAACTGTAGACCTTTAGATCTGTAAGAACTTTCGACATGTATGACCTAAAGACCTGTATATATATATATGACCCGGTAGATATGTCAACCTGTCAACCTATCTGTTGGACCGTTAGACCTGTATGACCTGATGACCTGTGGAACTATATGACCTGTATGACCTGTATGACCTGTTAACCTGTCGACCTGTAGATCTGTATGACCTGTAGACCTGTATGACCTGCAGACCTGTAGACCTGTAGACCTGTCGACTCGTAGATCTTTGTGACATGTAGACCTGTATGACCATATAACCTGTTGATCTATAACCACAGGTCATAACCTGTGGACAGGTAAACCTGTCAACCTGTAGATCTTTATGACCTGTAGCCCTATATGACCTGTGTGGCCTGTTGACATGTATAACCTGTAGACCTGTAGGATATCTGTAGACCTGTAGACCTGTAGACATGTAAACCTTTTGACCTGTAGATCTGTATTACCTGCAGACCTGTAGACCTATATAACTTGTATGACCTGTTGACCTGTAGACGTCTAAACCTGTTGACCTTTAGATCTGTATGACCTGTATGACCTGTAGACATGTAAACCTGTCGACCTGTAGATCTGTATAACCTGTATGACCTGTTAACCTGTCGACCGGTAGATCTGTATGACCTGTATAACCTGTAGCCCTATACAACCTGTCGACGTGTAGATTTGTATGTCCTGCAGACTTGTGTGACCTTTAGACCGAGAGACCCATATAATGTGATATCTGTAGACTTGTATGACCTGCAGACCCGCAGAAACATATGAACTGTATATCCTGTTGAACTGTATGCCCTTTAGACCTGGATGATCTGTAGACCTGTTTGACCTGTAGACCTGTATGACCTGTTGTTCTTATAACCTATTATACATGTTATACCTGTATAACCTGTAGGACATCTGTAGATCTGTGTGGCCTGTAGACCTGTCTGACTTGCATGACGTGTAAACCTGTTGACCTGTAGATATGTATGACCTGCACACCTATATGACCTGTATGACCTGCAGACCTGTAGACATATCTGACCTGTATAACCTGTTGACCTGTATGACCTGTAGACCTGAAAACCTGTCGTCCTGTAGATCTGTATGACTAGTAGACCGATATGACCTGCATACCTGTAGACATATATGACATGATATCTGTAGACCTGTATGACCTGTAGACCTGTGAACCTGTCGACCTGTAGATCTGTATGACCTGTATGATATTTGTAAACCTGTATGACCTATAGTCCTGTATGACTCGTATGACTTGTTGGCCCGTATTATATCTGGAGCCTTGTATGGTTGTATGACCTGTATTAGTTACAGTGAAGAGCTGGCAGGTGGAGGTTAAGGCAGGGCTGCTTGATGTTTTAGAGGTGGCTGATCTGAACCATAGATATATCTGTTGACTTGAATGACCTGTATGACCTGTATGACCTGTATGACCTGTATGACCTGTTAACCTGTCGACCTGTAGATCTGTATGACCTGTAGACCTGTATGACCTGCAGACCTGTAGACCTGTAGACCTGTCGACTCGTAGATCTTTGTGACATGTAGACCTGTATGACCATATAACCTGTTGATCTATAACCACAGGTCATAACCTGTGGACAGGTAAACCTGTCAACCTGTAGATCTTTATGACCTGTAGCCCTATATGACCTGTGTGGCCTGTTGACATGTATGACCTGTAGACCTGTAGGATATCTGTAGACCTGTAGACCTGTAGACATGTAAACCTTTTGACCTGTAGATCTGTATTACCTGCAGACCTGTAGACCTATATAACTTGTATGACCTGTTGACCTGTAGACGTCTAAACCTGTTGACCTTTAGATCTGTATGACCTGTATGACCTGTAGACATGTAAACCTGTCGACCTGTAGATCTGTATAACCTGTATGACCTGTTAACCTGTCGACCGGTAGATCTGTATGACCTGTATAACCTGTAGACCTATATAACCTGTCGACGTGTAGATTTGTATGTCCTGCAGACTTGTGTGACCTTTAGACCTAGAGACCCATATAATGTGATATCTGTAGACTTGTATGACCTGCAGACCCGCAGAAACATATGAACTGTATATCCTGTTGAACTGTATGCCCTTTAGACCTGGATGATCTGTAGACCTGTTTGACCTGTTGTTCTTATAACCTATTATACATGTTATACCTGTATAACCTGTAGGACATCTGTAGATCTGTGTGGCCTGTAGACCTGTCTGACTTGCATGACGTGTAAACCTGTTGACCTGTAGATATGTATGACCTGCACACCTATATGACCTGTATGACCTGCAGACCTGTAGACATATCTGACCTGTATAACCTGTTGACCTGTATGACCTGTAGACCTGAAAACCTGTCGTCCTGTAGATCTGTATGACTAGTGGACCTATATGACCTGCAGACCTGTAGACCTATGTTAACTTTAGACCTGTATGAACTTTAGGATATCTGTAGACCTACAGACCTGTCAACCTGTCAACCTGTCAACCTGTCAACCTGTCAACCTGTAGAACTGTATGACCTGCAGACCTGTAGACCTATATAACTTGTATGAACTGTTGACCTGTAGACATCTAAACCTGTTGATCTGTAGATCTGTAAGACCTGTAGACCTCTAAACCTGTCGACGTGTATATGTGAATGAAGTGTAGACCTGTATGACCTGCAGACCTGTAAACATATCTGACCTGTATAACCTGTTGACCTGTATGACTTGTAGAATATGATTTTTGTAGACCTTTATGACCTGTAGGATATCTGTAGACCTGTATGACCTGACCTGACCTCTAAACCTGTAGACGTGTATGATTTGTATGACCCGTAAACCTGTTGACCTGTATGACTTGCAGACCTGTAAAATCTGTAGACCTGTATGATATTTGGAGATATGCAGACCTGGAGACCTGTAAACTCAAATGATATCTGTATGACCCAAAGACCCGTATGAGCTGGAGACTTGTAGACATATATAATATATCTGTAGCTGTATAACCCGTATAACCTGTTGACCTGTAAACCTGTCGACCTGTAGATTTGTTTGACTTGTGGAACTATAGAGCTATATGACCTGTATGACTTGTAGACTTATATGAGCTGTAGACATGTATGACCTGTAGACCTGTATATCTGTAGATCTGTATGACACGTAGATGTGTATGACTTGTATGACATGTAAACCTGTATGACTTGTAGATCTATGACTTGTAGATCTTTATGACTTGTATGACCTGTAAATCTTTATGCCCTGTAGAGATATGAGCTGTAAACATGTCATACAGAGCAATGGTTTGGAGCCCCAAATCCCCCCATTCTGAACAATATCAGCGCTCCCAGTGCTGAATGTCTTATTAAGTTCATTGGTGATTATTTAGGTAGGTGTTGGGATGAGTGTGATCAAAACGGGGGTGTACTAATATGTCTAACATGTTTTTATTTTCTCTGTAGGCTGTGATCTTGCTAGAAGCAATTTAAGGGGTCACATGCCTGTTTGCCTTGGTGAAATTGGCTTTAAAATAGAGTTGAATCTCTGTAGCTGCTGGGACTATGTAATTACAAATGGGATGAGTGAGAGACCGCTCCTATCAGTTCTGTATTCTCCCCAGACCTCTGTCTTAATTGCCCTGACAGACGCTAGAGGAGCGTCTGTCATGCTCTGTGCATGGAATAGGACAGATGCGGCATCATCTACGTCCTACAGGTAACGTACATATTCTATGAACTCTGATTAGTTGTTATAAGTCCCCTGAATGTGAGTCTGGGATGGTAGCTGCTCTTATGGATGAAGGTGTGTCTGTCGGTCCCTTAGTGGCCAGTGGGTGGTCATTTATGTGGTCAGTGTGATTATGGAAGAAAATGCGCGTGTCCAGAGAGTCCACCTCCTAGTTGTAAGTTGTGTTTTGTTTATTTTTGAGTTTGTTTTAACTATATTTTTGGTGATGGGATTCAGGACGGTTAGAAAGTTTTGAAAGTCCTCACATGAGCCGCTCTACAGCCCAAATATGTCAATTAACCACAGACCTGTAAGTGGTGCTTGTTATTGAATAGAAACTTGTTTTTGTTAAGTGTGATTTCCAAGAGATGTAGAATCAATCTATCCGGGCGGGTCGGCTCAGGTGAATTACGGAATGCCGCTTCGACCGTTTTCAGGAATCGTTCCGTGTTAATATTAGTGTATAATGAAACTTTTGCGAAAAAACAATAAATAAAATGTTTTGTTTTGTTTTTTTTTTTTTGTTTTTTTTGTTTTGTTTTTTTGCATATTTTTTACGATATTGACTAATCAAGTGTATTTAACATAACGGTTGTGATTGCGCCAAAACAACGGTGGAGAGATGATATCCAGTATTCATAGAACAAAAAAATAAATTACATATAAATTATAAAGGTACGATATCCCAAGGAACAGGGAAAAAGTGGAGATGACTGAAAGAGAAGGAAGAATAAGGGGGAGGATGGGGGGAAAGCAAAAATGTCCACAACGACAGATCGTAGGTTAGTTTTATTTCTCATGAAGCCTTTCGTTTTGGAGCCTCTGGATCAAGTAACTCTCCCTGAGGCGTCTTTGCTCTTTACTCCAGGCCAGGTTACTGTCCAGGACTCGATATTTAAAATGTTCTATGCCGACCTGGATGAAGTGTCTATGGAGGACGGAAGATTCCTAACACTCCCCTGGATCCGATATATATGTTGTTGAATGTTGAGTTGTGTTTTAACTTCATTTTTGAGTGATGGGATTCAGGACGGTTAGAAATTTTTGAAAGTCCTCACATGGGCCGCTCATCACGCCAAATATGCCAACCACATACTTGTTATAAAATAGAAAATAGTTTTTGGTTAGTGTGATTTCCAAGACACTAGACTCAATCTATCCGGGCGGTGCAGATTAGGTGAACTGTGGCACCATGGCACTGCTTTCAGGCCTAATCGTAATTAATATTTGTGTATAATGAATCGTTTGGTTAAAAAAAAAAAAAAAAAAAGCATTTGAGATCACAAATGCTTTTTTTTTTTTTTTCATACTTTTTAGTTTATTGGCGTAACGGTTGTGATTGTACCAGAACAATGGTGGAAAGCCGTTATTCAGTATTCATAAAACAAATAATTTATTTAAGCATATCAATTATAAAGGTACGGACATCTCAAAGAAAAGGGAATAAGTGTAATGAGGGGGAGGATGGGAGATATTTAAAATGTTCTTTGCCGACCTGGATGACGTGTTTATGGAGGACGGAAGATTCCTTACACTCCCCTGGATCCGATATATATGTTGTCAAATGTTGAGTTGTGTTTTAACTCTATTTTTGAGTGATGGGATTAAGGACTATTAGAAAGTTTTGAAAGTCCTCACATCCCAAACATGTCAATCAACTACAGACCTGTAAGTGGTGCTTAGGTGGTGCTCAGGTGAATTACGGAATGTCGTTTCGACCGCTTTCAAGCCTAGTTTCGAGTTAATATTAGTGTATAAAGAATATTTTGCTTAAAATAAATAAATAAATAAAGCATTTGTAGTTACAAATGCTTTTTTTCATGCTTTAGTTTATTGACTAATCAAGTGTATTTAACATAACGGATGCGATAGTACCAAAACAATGTTGGAAAGCCGTTTTTCAGTATTCATAAAACAAAAAATTAATTTATACATTTCAATTATAGAGGTACGGACATCTAAAGGTAAAGGGAATAAGTGGAGAAGTATGAAAGAGAGGGGAGTATGAGGGGGAGGATGGGAGAAAAGCGAAAATTTCTCTTTTAAGTAGACCTTCGTCGCCAGCATTTGCATGTTGTCGGTGTGATTATGGAAGATATCGGTGTTGGTATGAGTGTGATCAAAAAGGTGGTGTACTAGTATATCTGACTGGTTTTTATTTCCTCTGTAGGCTATGATCTGCCCGGGTGAAGTTGGCTTCAGAATCGAGTTGAATCTGTGTAGCTATTGTGACTATGTAATTATAAATGGGATGAGTGAGCGACCGCCTCCTATCAGTTCTGCAGTCTCCTCCGGACATCTGTCCTTATTGTCCTGAGTATCTGATTAGTTGTGATTTGATAAGTCCCCTGAATGTGTTTCTGGGGTTGCAGCTGCTCTTATGAAGGAGGGTGTGTCTGTCGGTCTCTTTGACTGGTCTCTTTGAATTACTTCAGAGAGATCGACAGACACAACCTCTTCAGACCACATGAACCAGCTGACCACAAAGCTCTATACCTTAGTTGGGTTAGTTGACACAGGTCTAAAGCTTGGTTAGTACATTGAAGGAAAAGGGAATTAGTGGAGAATAGTGAAAAAGAGGGAAGTATGAGGGGGAGGATTGTAG
>CM076670.1:16706419-16732652 GCA_038496675.1 Rachycentron canadum
TGTGTGTGTGTGTGTGTGTGTGTGTGTGTGTGTGTGTGTGTGTGTGTATAAAATGTATATAAAGCTAATGTTTCCACATTGAAAGTCAACAGACATCAGGGATTCATCTCTGACCTGTTTAATTTTACTGGCTTTTTTTTTTTTTTTTTGACTGACCTTAGTGTTTATGTCGTTTTATTTATGAAACCTCTATCACCTACGTGTGTTTCTGTTTTGTTCTAGTTTGACCTTACATTCTGTGGGAGACCATAAAAAAACAAGGTATCATGTATATGATTATGTTTATACATTACATTGACTTTTATGTATTTTCTGTTTCTGTCAGGCTCGTAACATTAGGACATCTGAACTGGCAGCGATCAAAATTGTCAAGCTGGATCCTGGTATGTGAACAATCTGAAGATGACACTACTTACTCACAGATGATTATTGCAGGGCTGTGTGATTTTGGTTGGTCTTTGACCACTGTTCACTCAAGTGCTGAAATCTTTTTTGTGATGATCTTTTATGTGAGTCATAGAAACCTGCTCCCTGAACTTGAGAGCTTAACTTAAAACAATAAAAACTACTACTACATTTCACTCGTGCACAGCTGTTTAAGGAAACAGACAGCAGCTTGTTCCACCTGTTCATAATCCTTATAAATCAGATGATCCTGTTCTAGGAGCTGCATCTTTGGCTGGGAGCGGCCGTGAGCTGCTGTTGGTTATGTGGCTGCGTCACGCCAGTTCAAACCAACTGTCATCTAATCTTTCCCTTTTTGTGTTTCTCCAGAAGCATTCATACTAAAAACTTCCCATCCTCACGTCCTCAGCAGCACATGTAAAGTTTGAAGTTGATCAGATTGGAGAGATTTAAAAGACAGACAGATATACAACATAGTGAGAGGTTCAGTTTTAAGTGTGTCTTAAAACAACACTAACACATGTACATTATAAGAGTTCACCGACGGCTGTAACTATTGCCTTTGCTCATACTGGCTGTGAAGTGAGTTCTTCCTGAAGTTTAAATGATGGAGGATGAAATCCACAGTCTTCATTCCTCATTCAGTTTGTGTCAAGTGCAGGCTGTCACTCAAAGTGGCCACGCCCTCGATTCTCCAACAGTCAACCAGTCTGTGGGGACTGGCTGACTGTTGGAGCCAGACTCCAGTGGCCCTTAAAGGAACAGTCTTGACACTTCACTGTTGGCTCCATGTTTCAGCCCTGGAGATTGATGTTCGCAGCCAGCACAGCGGGAGCATTGTATTTTAGTCTGTGTGTATCAGTTGTATTACACTGATACATGCTGGTACAGAACATTTTTGTAGGCTTTTCACTTGCTTCAAACATAGCAGGACTCCATAACATCTTGACTGAAGCTACACTTGATAGAAAGTCGTACTAAATGTCTTGATGACCTACACTTGCAGACATTAACTGGCCTGATGTTAAAGAAACACTATAACAGTCCTCTAGGTCTAACCCTATGGTCACTGGTCTATAAACCACGTACTCCTCTGTCTGTCTTCAGGTGATGACATCACGTCCATCCAGCAGGAGATCACAATGATGAAGGAGTGCAAGCACAAAAACATAGTGGCCTACTTTGGCAGCTATCACAGGTGCTGTGTGTTTCCAGCCTGTCCTCCTCACATGTGTGGGATTCCTGGGATTGTTGGTGGACTGAAACATGAGGAATTTGACTTTTATTTTCCTCCCTTTGCTGCTGGATTCCTCTCCCACTGCTTCTGGTCTTCAGTTAGATTGTTGGCACAGTAGCCTGTGAATGACACTGTGTGTATTTGTGGGTGTGAAGCATGAGCTCCAGAGTATTAGGGAGGGTCTGCTTCCCTTTGATACTGAGTGTTGACTTTCACAGTGCATTTCCAGAGCATATTGAAACACCAAGATAAAGGTTGTGTGTCTCACTGCAGGAACACCAAGCTGTGGATCTGCATGGAGTACTGTGGTGGAGGGTCACTCCAGGACATTTACCACGGTACAAATACAAAGAAATATGAAATAGATTCCAGTTTCATTTAATTTTAGTATTATATGCAGCATATTTTAAAAGTTGCTACATTAAATTAAAATTTATTGAAACAGGAAATGTTTTGTTTCTTTCCCAGAGCAAGATGAAAAAGATCATTTTCACACACGAGCAGCCAGAACAAAAAAAATCATGTCATGTTGGCACAGAGTGAAGAGCATTTGTAGCAGTTAAAACAAACATTGAAACAGTGATTGGCTTCTTTTTAATTAGCTGAACAGATGTCTCTCACTTGGCAAAAATAACCACAGATTTTTAAAATCAGCCAGATGTGTTTCAGGTGAATTGTGGGTAATATTGAAATATCTATGTGTATATATGTAAAAACACCTTAAAGTTTCAATATTAAGTTTAAAGTTGTCATGCTAAGCTAGGCTAAACCTGTAGATGTACGGGCGCCAAACTGATCCTCTTCTCGCTCTGGGTAAGACCATGTTAATTCTGAGATATGAGCATATTATTATTATTATTATACTTTCCCCCTCTATGGCCTCATAGAGGCCATAATACTATTATGTGAGCTATAACGTGGCCGATCAGACAGTGTTAGCACAAGTATTCACATGTAATTGTTCAGTTTTCTAAATAGAGTATATACTAAATACATATCGCTGGAAATAGGATTCATTGGTTTATGTATATTATTATATACATGCTCCATAATGAGAAAGTTCTCCTCTATTTTTAGAAATGTACCTGCAGGCTCTTTCTTTTTCACTCCTCCTCCTGAGTCTATTAATCACTTGATGAATGAACTGTTCCTCACAGTGACGGGGCCATTAAGGGAGAAGCAGATAGCGTATGTGTGCAGAGAAACCCTGCAGGTAAGGCTTTCTGGGTGAAAGGCTGTTGTCGCTGTGTTGTGAGACTGCTGACAGAATGAGTCATGTGTTTTTTCCAGCAGCAGAGCAGCTAAATGGTATTTAACCTTGCCAGACCACTAAATATACAGTCGAGGTAGCTGCGGCTGCAGCAGAGTGGCAGGCTGAACATACACACCACACCATCTTTATTTTGTTAGTGATGACCCTTCTGCTCACTTTATGACTTTTGAAGACAACAACAACAAAAAGAAGGAGGAAATCCCAGAAAACTGAACAAATGTCTTTCTGGCTTTTTTTTGGTTCATCCACGTTTCGTCACATTTGCTTCTTAAATAAACTGTTGATTATGACTCATCACAGAGATAAACAGCTGACTGCCTCTGGGCTCAACATGACCGCCTCTTTACCCACTGCCAAGGTGCATCAAAAAGGGAAAACTGTCTTCAGTCCTTTGCACTGTATCTCAGTATAAACACTTTGAACCTTTTGTTTTTCTTGGAAATTCTTCACATCTTTCTTTGTATCTGTTTAACTTTTCCTTTTCATCCTAGATTTTATTTTGTTCTTTAGTCAGCACCAGTACAGTTCATAACACTGCATCAGTGGAAATAAACTAATTTGCTTTTCGATACACCAGAAAAATGATATTAATCTGTGTTAATAAAACAAATATAACTGAAATGTTAAAGAATTGACACCAGAATGACACTGTCTTGTTACATTATCTAGAAACAGTTTCTGCAACATATTATTTTAAATTGATGATATTATAGAATATTATAATCAATATTACAGTATACCACAACATTATTATTGTCATTATTTTTAACAAACATTTACCTGGGCCAAGTCACATTTCTGTCCCAGGTTAAACTGGCCATGCTTTTCTTCGATATAACGATCAACAACTAAGTAATAATTCAAAAAGTCATAATAAAATATGTATATTTACACTGTTTTTATTTTAGGGTTTGTATCACCTGCATGAAACAGGCAAAATGCATCGAGACATAAAGGTAGAGAAGTTTTTTAAATTTTTCTATTACACTGTGGATCATTATTTGAACAGATACTTATATTATTATGGGTGTTTCTATCTGCAGGGAGCCAACATCCTTTTGACAGAGAGAGGAGATGTGAAACTGGGTCAGTGGCGATCTGTATAGGACACACACACACATTTGCACATCTGCAATACCTAGAGAACCACTCACACTAACCCTACCCTACCCTAACCCTTCAGTAGGCTTAAATATCTTCTATACAAGACTTCAGCACCTATTAGCGTCAGTGCTATCTTGTCTGTCTCTTCTGTTTCCAGCTGACTTTGGAGTGGCAGCAGAGATTAGCGCCTCGGTGGCCAAGAGGAAGTCTTTCATAGGAACTCCCTACTGGTAAGATGAATGGAGCTGACCTCTGTCTGTTTACAGAACCATGCAGACTGGAATTCAACCTGGAGTGGACTTTGCAGCGACACAGTATTATATCATACAACAACTGAAACAAGACATTACAAGACAACTCCCCTGATTTGATAACACACTCTCCTGTCTTTTATTACTTCAATTAAATAAGTTACTTCCCAGATGTGTTGTGGTAAATATATGAAACACACAGTAGTACAGTATGTGTTAATGTGTAAGAAGAACCAGGGCGGGCAGAGGACGTTGCCTTGAGGAATTCCATTGATAAATCATGAAGTCCCAACCTAATGAACTATTTTCTTCTGTTTGTTTGACAAAGATTACAGTGAGCAGCGCTTAAATTACTGACACTTGAATAAATTTAATTAAATCAGGAATTTGACCACAAAAACTAGTTGATAGTAAAGTATCAAGAAAAGGTGAGTTTCTGCTGCATTCCGATGTTTCCTTCCTCATACCCCTCCTCTTCCTCTCTGTTTGTCTGTGCAGGATGGCTCCAGAGGTGGCTGCAGTGGAAAAGAAGGGAGGATACAACCACCTGTGTGATATCTGGGCCGTTGGCATCACTGCCATTGAGCTGGCTGAGCTCCAACCGCCCATGTTTGACCTCCACCCAATGCGGTGAGTCAGCACAGACAGCAGGGACTCCAGCCCTGACAGCTGGAAACAGACTTAATGAAACCTGCGTCACGTCAAAGCAGAGAGACAAACAGCAGGGACATGTGTTATGTAACACCACATGGCTATTTTGTATTTTATTCCTGGAGAGTCAATTGCATATAAACAATGAAGACATTTTCCAGACCAGTGACATTTAAAACTATGTTTCAGTGCATTGATGTTGATGTCCAAGAGCAGCTTCCAGCCTCCGAGACTAAAGGATAAATCTAAGTGGTGTGTTGCCTCTTTTCCTTTGAAATCAGATATATTTTCACCTTTGAATCTGATCAGTATTTTCTAGATGTACAATTTATTCTCCACCTTTGTCTTCCTCTCTCTCTCTCTGCAGGTCTGCAGGTTTCCAGAGCTTCGTCAAGATGGCTCTCATTAAAAATCCTCGTAAAAGGCCATCAGCTGAGACGCTGCTGCAGGTTAGCTGTTTCTTTATAACTAGCCATTTATGAATGTGTGTAAGAATCCATGACATAATGTTTACGGGAACTCCATTCACGAAAGGTTGACTGACTGCCACTCTTTTACCAGCGTGCATTACATTCACACTGTTCAGTCCCTTCATACTTGGAGCTCCCCAACAGAATAGGGATGTAACTGAATCTGATCACATTATTCATTTATGAACTGCTAACACAAATAGATTGAACAGTATTAGCGGCTTATGTTTGCCTGTAATGTCATTGCAAATAGAAGATCTGTTTATTACCTAGTATTTGGTTTGACAAAACAAAACTTCACATCGGACTTTGGAAAACTGCAATGGGTGTTTTTCACAATTTTCTAGAATTCTAGTGATTTATTAATTCATAAAATAACAGTTTCAAATGCGAGACATTAGCAGTGATCCAGAGGTCTGGAACAAACTCAGCATTGCCCCTCCAAAGGTTGAAAGTTTGACCCGTAATTTGTGGTTTAATTTGAGTAGATTCTTCTGTTTTTTGATGTTTTGATGAAGTGTTCAAGGCTGTGATTAGTTACTTTTTCCTCTAGCATCCATTTGTGACACAATTACTGACACGTAACCTGGTGATCGAGCTTCTGGACATGGCCAGAAACCCTGAGCTCCACTCCACCCACACACACAGTCTGGATGAGAATGAACTGGAGGTCAGTGCCGCAAGGGACACAACTGAAGAACTGACAGGAAAAATAAACAAAATAGTAGTCGTAATAGTTAATAGTTATTTTTCTGTCAATGAATGAATGAAATGAAGTGCTGTGTTTGTATCCAAAGACTGATTTGTATGTTTTATAATGAGCAGTGTTTTCATTTTCCGGTTTGTCTCATAAATGTTATTTTCACAGGTTGGGGAAATAGCTCCTGACAAGATTCAGTCAGCAGGGAAACACCTGCCTGTAGAGAGGACCCTGTCTGAAGAGCAATGTGAGGACACACCCACACAAACACGGGGTGTTTGGGAAATTCAGACTTGTTAAAGGCAACCTTTACAGTTTTTGTGCAAGCTATAACTATGTCCTGACCTCCAGTATCTGTGTGCTTGATGCACAGGTATTGACTGGCTGTGGGTTAGACAGTTGGGACAGATAAATAGCTGCAGCACATTGATGGGCAGATTAATCAAATATGAAATAAGATTCATCTGTTATTGACAGTTACACCTTTTATACTTCAGACTCAGGGCATTCAATTAGAAACAAAATAATATAAGGCCGAGCCTCATCTTTCCTTTAAGCAGGTTTAAATTAAACACAAAGACCTATGTGGGCAATATATAGTACAATAGTATTATGTTTAAAGCCCCACATAGCTGTAGACCTTTGTTTTGTTGAGCTTTAGACAAGATAGCTGTTTCCTGTTTCTTTATACTAAGATAACCTGATGTCCTGACTTCAGCTGTGACATGAGATTAATCCAAACATCTTACGCTCAGAAAGTAGATCTGTATATTTCTGAAAATATGGAACTTTTAAGTCACCTCAAACTATTTCCCGTGCTTGTGTATTGTTTTGTGTATTGTTTTGTTTAACCACACATGTTCAAGTGCACTTGATGGCCTTGCATGTGACTTGTGTGTGAATATATAACTATACTGTATATTGGTTGTGCTGGCTGATGAGTTGCTTCATTGTCCACCACGTCTGCCAGTATTCAGAGCAGTAATCTCCATGATATGAATAAGAACAAAAGCATCTCAGTCAGCCTGCTGATGGCTGCCCTTGTTCTGCAGCCCATCCATACATGTGGGATGGAGGCTGCGTCAGAGGATGGTACTGAGAACATGCCATTGGTGTGTGACAGACAGTGCTACTTCTATCCACTGGTTGGAGTGATTTCATACTGCTTGGCTGCCAATAGGCTTCTTGTGGCCCAAGTGTTTCTAATGTGATAGTCTGGCTTCACACTCGACCCAGCACCATACCATAAACCAACCTGGTATTGACCACCATTTCCTGTTCATACAGTGCGTTATTCAAAGACACATCAACCACAAACACGTTCACCTCAATTACATCAAAATGTCCTTTGGAGGTCTCACACTGCCTGTGCTTTTACTATTGCCACTGCTCAGGCTATCACTTCTACCACTGCTACTATGCTCATAATGATACTAGATACAACTGGGTGTTGAACGTCAATACCTTTTTGGTATTTTTACAGTAGACCAAAGTGTTAGCCCAACCAGCTGATCAACTGACAGACTGACATCTCTTTGCTCAGAGACATCCTGCATATAGCAATGCTAAAAAATTCTAATTTCGAAAGATATATTATTTCCAATATAATTACTGTTATAGTTTAACCATTATTTAACTCAGCAAGTCAGTTAAGAGAACATGTGTGACATAACAATCTAAAAGTAGGCGAAGGTGGTTCATAAAGCCAAAAGGGAGACAAAATAATGCAATGGAAATATTAAATATTAGTGAAGATAAAGATGCTGATTGCAGGCACAAAAATAGTTGTGAAATAAGATTTTCATGCAAATGATATAGAGCATAGACCAGTGACACCATAGAACAGTTGAGCTTTTAAATCAGGCTTCAACTTTACAACTTCACTGTGCAATAACTTTAGGTTTGACTGAAAAAGAGCACATCATGTTCACTGTGATGCAACAAGTCTCTGCAAGTAGATTTTCATATTGCAGTGAACTGATCCAGAACAAGATCAACTGTGACTGATCAAGACATACTAAGATATAAACTATAAACTGATGATGGAACTTTCATGTATGGCAAAAATATGATTACAGAAAACTGAGCTGAGAAGTGAAGGCAGCTTCCGCTTTCAGTTTTCTTAGCTCCTCCTCTTCAAGATCAAACTGTCGACCTGTAAGTCAGGTTCTCTGTGGAAATGCAACAACGTGCTTCCTCCTGTTGGTCATGTCTCAGTCAAGTCATGAGAAAAACCAAAGCAACACACTAAAGTAAAGCTAAACTCAAAATGGAGCCTCTGTCTTTACTTCTAATGTTTAAAATATCTACATGTACATTTTTTAAACAAACTTAACTAAAATCAGACTAAGGTGGGGGTCAAAGTGGGGTTAAGCCCATCAGTATGTTAAAAATGTCATCTAAGCATGTTAGTATGTTGCTATTAGCATTTAGATCGACCTCAGCACAGCCTCACAGAGCTGCTAGATATATATTCTGGACCAGTATACGCCTGGTCTGAGGGTCTGACTCGGTCCATCATCTGGTCGTCAGATGCTGCTTCCACATCTGGACCATATAACTCTCTAAAGTTAACATTAGCTAACATTAGCCACCATGAGCTACTGGTCAGACCAGACCAAGTGAAGTAAAATGAACTGTTTTGTTGATCTTGTGAGATGGTCATTGTGTACGTGCTCAGCTATTGTGTGGGCTCGTGGCTGCAAAAGCCAATGTACGGTGGAGCTAACTCTTTATTGATGTGATAGGTGATGTGTGGCTAAAGAGTACATCCTGTGTCCAGCTGCAACTACGCTGATTGATGCACTTGCGAGCTGAGAGTCGATGGGCACTATGAACATGAGACCGGCTGGGTTGTGTGGGAGCACACAGGACCATTCTTTAAAAAAACACAGTTCTGTGTGAATCAATGAGTGAAACTCTCTTTTTGTGCTCATCTGTTTGTAGTTGACCAAGTGAAGTTTGGACCCCCTATGAGAAAAGTCACAGAGCCTTATCCTGATTTGGTAATGAATGTTTTCTGGTATTTTTTAGAGAGTTGTATACTGACAAATACACAAGTCCAATCAGAATGTAAATCTGACCAAAGGTTCTGTGTTGGTTCTTTCAGCAGAGCCCATATGATGACGACTGGAGTTTGTCAGGAAACGAAGACAACTCACCGTAAGACTTCTACCTTAATCTATTTGGAATATTATGGTTTTCTTCTGTTGAGGTGTCACAGCTGTACACAAAGCTTATCTTGAAATGATCAGAAGGTATTTATATATAAGTTATTATATACTGTGAATATCTTTTTATTTTGTGCATAGTGCCCCTAAATCCACAGATTTCCTCTCAGCAGATAAAATGCAGATTTTTTAACTGAGCATGGACGTATAAACAGAACCGAATACTGTGGTGCTCAATTCATTCAGTTTTTAAATTTTTTAATAAGTAAAAATCTGTCAAATAAAATATTATGAATCAATATAAATAAATTTAACACTGAAAAATGTATGTATGTATTTTGCAGCCTGTGATGATTGTGTAAAAATTCTTGTTGAGAAAATGGACGTCACGTGATCTATAACTACGTCTTAAATGACAAATTGCTTTGTGGATTTGAGGACAGAACTGGGCAGAATAACACAGTTAGTTTTTAAAAAGATGAGGGTCCTTATCCAAAGGTGGCAGGATTAGGATATTAATAGCGGTTTCACAGCAGTAACAGTGTGAGCTCAGTATTATTATCTAAGTAAGTGACTGAAAATACTAATTCAGGTTAATAATAACTTGGCTCTTATTTTTGTTGTTGTGGCCGTTGTTTCTATCAGTTATGATAACATTGTAGTCGTCATTGATGGCAACCACTGCCATCTGGTAACATGGTGACATTGTGGCAACTTAGTCAAAATGGCAGCAGTTCCAAAAAGTTGGAGCTAAAATGGCAAGCTCCCCCTTTGTTTTGAGCCTGGTCAGGCCTCGGGAGCAGTTGGTTGGATGATGTGATGAGCTTTTTGTAGAGATGAACGTAAGCTGAAAAATATAAGATCAAGGGCTGTGAATGTGGGGATCTTAAACTGAATTCTGAAGTGTAAAGGACATCAGGATATGGGAGTTGACATGATGTCTTTGTTCAGTGTTTGTCAGATGCTGTGCTCTGGACCTAAACACTAACCTAAATGAATGACAGGTGAGGGGCTGATCTTCAGTGTATTTTCTGGCACAGTCCAGGTACAGACGGCTTCCCTGAACAACCTGTTGTTATAACACCTAAATGATACCAGCTGCGATTCAGAGTCAATGGAAAAGTCAAAATAGAGAGTTAAGAAAACTACTGCCTTGTGAAAGTTGTACATATACAACGTAGCAAAAGAAGGACACCAAACCTGGACAGGGACGACTGCTGTTACAGAATATTTTAGGTGTTTTATTCAGTTGACAGTCGAGACAGAAAAAAGAGGAGCGAGAGAGCGAAACGGGGAATAGCACGCAACAAAGATCCCTGTCTGGACTCAAATCAGGGCCGTTGTGGTCTAAGCTACAGGCCAGAACCTCAAGGTCATGTCCTCACTAGTCTGGGGCATGTGGAGGTTTTAGCAGCCTGTTACTGTGTCTAAATTCAGGATGATGACTATGATGTGACTATGATGACTACTTCAACTCTAGTCTGTTGTTTCCTGTTGTTTATGTGTTAAATCATATCTGATCAATACAGGTAAATTAAACTTAATGTGTGTTAAACACATTTATTTACACTTTTGGTTTCTCTGAGTGTTAACTTGAAATCTGCTATATTTTATTGGATCATTCAGAAAACTGACCTGACCTGTTCCTAGAGCTCCAGAGAGGAGATGTTAAACTACACTGAGATGGTTTTTGGTTCTTAAAAACACAAATATATCTTGTTATTGATATCATCACTTCACATAAAACACAGGAGAAGAGCTGAATATTGGACCGTTAAGAAATGTGTCACATAGTTATTTTATTCATCAGAATATCATTTATCCCTAAAAGCTGCATGTAGGACTCATATAAACCATGTCATTTATAAAATCCTGGATATAGCCTGTTTCAAAAATGAACCTGTGGAGTATAATGTTCTTATAACTGATAATAGTGACAGCCAAAACAAAGGGAATTCGATCTAAGTAGTAATAATCCAGAAATATCCTTTAATTTGGAACAATACATCAGCTGTTCATGGTTGAGCTTCAGAAGCCTCTGGTTCCTTCACTCCCGTTGTGTTATGGGCCATTCAGGCCTGTAGTCAGATAAACACCAGGTCTTCCTGTTGCAGGAGCCTGTTGGAATGTGTGGAGGAAGCTCTGGAGCTGAGGTAGGCCCCGCCCATCACCTCTAGCCTCTCATAACAGAAGCCTCCCACCATCCCACCTCAATTCACCTGAAATGAACTGCTTATGTTGATTGTTATTGTGTGAATATCAGCTAATGCCAACATCTTTGACACAATCAGTGGGTTTGTCTTCTTTCTCCGCTAATCCCAAGTCCTGCTCTGCCCCTTCATGAAGTGGATGTGATTCAGAACAAATCCTTTGGTTCTCAGCTTTTTGGGCTTTTTGTCTGCTTTTTTTGTGGTTGTGTTTCCTCTTGATTTTTGAGTATGTCCTGCTGTTACCCTGCCCTCAGTATGTCCAGCATCTGCTTTTGTTGTCCATCTTGTTTTCAAGTCAATGTTGTTAATTTTAGTCTCAACACATGAAATGATTCTCAGTTTGGAGTCTGATCAGAAAGTTTTTGCTCTTTTGTCTTTTAGGAGTTTAACCATCAGGAGGGCGCCATCTACTGATGTGAGTGGGAACCTTACAACTAGAAGCTAGAGCTGTGTTCTACCTGCATAATATATATGAGCTTTCATGTCCTAAGTTTGAGTTTGTATAGACCTAAAGTATAGAAACAATAGATAAAAGTTACACTTTAGTTACACTGGTCATGACACCTGACAGGTGAAGTGAATAACATGAACATTTAGTCCTGAAGTTGATGTGTTGAAGCAGGAAAAATGGTCAAGAGTGAGGATGTGAGCGACTTTGACTTTGACCAAACTGTGATGAGACGACTGAGTCAGAGCTTCTCCAACACTGCAGCTCTGTGGGATGTTCCTGGGCTGCAGGGGTCAGGACCTACCAGAAGTGGTCCAAGGAGGGAAAACCACTGGACCACAGACAGGGTCAGGGGTCAAGGCTCAGTGATGGTGGTGGGGAGTGAAGGCTGGACCCTGTGGTCTGATCCAACAGAAGAGCTACTGGAGCTCAAACTGCTGAAGAAGTTCATGCTGGCTCTGATAGAAAGCTGTCAGAACAGAGCATCACAGTTTGTTGTGTATGGGGCTGTGTAGCCTCAGACCGGTCAGTGTGTCCATGCTGACCCCTGTCCACCACCAGAAGCTCCTACAATGGACACAGGAGCATCAGAACTGGACCATGGAGCAATGAAGAAGGTGGTCTGGTCTGAGGGATCAGGTTTTCTGTTAGATCATGTGATGGTCGGGTGTGTCTGCGTCTCTTACCTGAGAACATGGCAGCAAAGATGCATGATGGGAAGAAGAGCAGCTGGTTGAGTCAGTGTGATGCTGTGGTCAATGTTCTGCTGGGAAATTTTGGGTCCTTTCATGTGGATGTTTCTTTGACTTGTCCCACCTCCCTAAACATGGTTCAGACCAAGTCCCCCCCTTCATGGAAACAGTCTTCCCTAATGGCAGTGGCCTCTTTCAGCAGGATAATGCTCCCTGTCACTGCAACAATGGTTCAGGAGCTTTGAGGAACAACAACCAGTTCAAGGTGTTGACTTGGCTCCAAATTCCCCAGATCTCAGTCCAGTCCAGCATCTGTGGGATGAGCTGGACCAACAAGTCTGATCCATGGAGGCTCCACCTCACAACTTCAGGACTTAAAGGATCTGCTGCTAAGGTCTTGGTCCAGATACCACAGCTCAGCTTCAGAGGTCTAGAGGAGTCCAGGCCTCCAGGGTCAGAGCTGTTGTGGTGGCAAAGTGGGACCTACGCAATATTAGCCAGGTGGTCCTAATGATATGGCTGATTGGTGTTTGGTCTCCTTCAACTGGTCAGAGGTCTTTACTGTTCATTTAAAGATCCCACATCGTGTGTCCGCCTCCATTTGCTCTATAGTTAGAACCAGCTTATATAGTTCTTTACAAGAACTGTTCTTGGAAATGACAAATCTGTAAAATATGTTGCCACAACCTTAACTATATTAGATTGTTAGTATTTTAACATAGTAATGCATCATACCAATATTTTCCTTTTAGTTTAATATTTTGTTTCATGTTTGCAATATATTTTCAATAACTTCAAATTGCATCTGAGGCAAATTTTAGATTTAGATCTAGATTTAGGTTGTTGGATGAATTTATCAACAAAAATGTCAATTCTGACCTGTTGATGGTTGCAGATAAAAAGTCTAAAGTCTAAAGTTATAAAAAAGGTTGGGAGACATGTTGATACCACATATTGAGATATTCCCCCGAGTGATGTGTCTGCTTGTGTTTTTTTAGGGAGGAAAGAAAGGTAGTCCGTTCAGTCAGTCGACAGCCTCCCTACCTGCCTTCAGGTCTTTAACTCCCAGCACTGAAGACAGAGACCTTACGCTGAGACCGAGCTGTACACTGGGCCCTGACGCTGCCACCACTGCAGACTCCACCTCCACTGCAGGTGCAGCCCAATGCTCCATCACAGATTGTGTTACATCTCCAACATGTCACTTTGTGACAGCTGTAAACCAAGAGAAGACTCAACAAACATTATATCCTGTTCCTCTCTCTTTTTTTTTTTTTTTTTGCTGGAAGTACTGGCTAGGTGCTCAGCCACACAGGACATCAGACAGCGCTGCAGTCATCCATGTCTGCCTGGGGGGGAAGCTGCACCAGCAGAGAAGAGGAAGGTCACGACTGTTTTATCTCCAAAGAGAGAGACGCCTCTGTCACCTGAGTGGAGTACACTCAGGAAAAAGACTGAGGACTCAGTGAGTTTAAACCAAACATCGGTATCCTCACATCAGTCGTGTGGTTTGCTAACCTAATAACGTTCTAATGATTTGATTTGGATCCTTTAGAAGTCTGTGTGTCTGTGACATGACAAACAAACAGGATGTTAGTTTGTGATTTGTCTGATGTACAGTTTTTATCCTCCCTTTTGTTTTGTTCTGTGTAACCCTTGAAATTTCTAGAGGGCTGATTGTCATGGACTTCCTCCTACCCCTCAAGTCCATGTAAGTGTGAAATCTAACAGCATGTGACCTACAATGAAACCTGAGCAGCAGCAAATCGCTGATGGCTAACAAGACACGCTTCCTTGCATTGCATGAGAGCTGCACACGGAAACTGTTTTAATGTCTGAATCCTGTTGACTCCTGTTGAGGTTGCACCCTTTCATCATAGGCAAATATTTTTAAATGTCTCGCGTCCAGTTTCTGCTTATGCTCATGAATGCAGAAGAAGCCTAATACAGCTTTAAATGCAACACATTAAATTATTATGATAAAAATCATACATAAACACATTTTTGTTGGAATTATTGCTCGCTGTCACCATATCAGACCATTAGTAATTCACTTGCTGTACTGCATCTGTAGATGGGGGCCTGTTTTTCCAAAGTCTTCAATGGTTGTCCTCTAAAAATCCACTGTGCTGTCACCTGGATTTTACCCAAGACAAGAGGTGAGACAACAGGATCTTCTAATGTACTAAAATGCTAATGATGAGTTTTCTTTCCACAAATAAATTGTAAAAATTATAACATGACTGTGTTCATATGCATAAACAAATAAAAAATGTTTAAAAATAGGCATGTTTCCGCCTCTGTTCAGAGGAAGAGGAAGGCTTTTCTTTTACAGACATGCATCTGTTCTATTTTTTATTCACAAAAACAACACAAACACAAAACATGAGGACAATATATCCAAGGTTACAAAGAACAAAAAGATATAAATGTAACTTGTTTAGGAACCTCTTTCAGATCCTTCTTGTCAGGATTTCAATGTTTAACTTACATTGCTGTACTTTGTTTCTTTAATGGTCATGTCATTTCTTAAATTATATGGTCATGCCTTTCAGAGCTGGCTGTAAACACGTAAGAGGCCGTGTGTAAAAAGCTGCCGTAAAATCCTGACTGAGACATATTGACATATCCCACGCCTTGATCAGAAAAGTTCAGAATATCCAAACAGATCATGCTGTTTATATGACCTGTATCAAATTCTGAATGTCATATTGTCATATATTTGTGGAAATATAATAGTGTAATGAATGTCAACACACATGTATAAAGTAATATGTGTGTAATATGTGTAATATAAAACTTTAAATAGACACTTTTTCTGTGTAGATCAGTACCTTATTCTTGGGGCAGAGGAGGGCATCTACACACTGAACCTTAATGAACTTCATGAAGACACACTAGAGAAGGTAAGAAAAGGACTGATCTGTATATTTACCATTGTATTATACTTAGTAGTATTTGATGACTTACACCATATTGGAACCAAAAATGGTTCATATGTTCTTGTTACCATGTAGTTCACGGGCCAGAGACTCTGACGGATGGTGGAATTTAAGATTCAGGTGGATTCTGTGCTGGTTGTGGATCAGTTCTTCATTTTTGAAAGGATTCTGGAGAATTCTTCCATCTAGTCTACATGTAGACTGGGACTCAGACATGCTGACCTGGAGAAGATATTGTGTCCCTCAGGGAGTGTTGTTGTCATCTTGTGCTTGTTTAACTGAAGCAGAAAGTAAGTCAGGCAGTTTCTAGGTGGGTGTAACCAGGTTGGATTTTCAAGGACAGAATTTGTAGATGTAGCAGAGGGCAGCACCAGAATATTATGCACTGCTGGAAAATAGTGGATCAATTGGTGGGATGTACTGGTTCGGAGGAAGCTGCTGACCTAATTGAAAGAGCATCTCGAGGGGCTTGTTAAGGCACGAGGGTATGATGGAGCCTGAGATCAACATATATTAAAGCTATATCCAAACTGTTGTGAAGAGGGAGCTGAGTCTTAAAGTGACTTACAGTTACAGGTCAGTGTCATGGGGGGGCAAAGGGGTTGCACGGGCCACCTCTGTAATCTCATTGGCCACCTAAGTGCCCCCCTCCATCACAGTCAGAATGTGATGGGTTGTTGGGCTTACCAGTATTCATAATATTGTTCCCTTAAACAAAGCTAACGTATTGCAGCGCTTTAATGTTGGCCCAATGATTTATATTTAATTTTCACAGCAGCTTCGGCCGGCAGGAGTGAGCTGCAGCCCCATAATAAGTTTTAAAAACATTGAACATGAAGCATCTCACATGAAGGCTCCAAGAAGCTCCAACTTTGGGCTGAGAGACTAAACTGCTCACTCTTCTATAATAGGGCCCTGCTCAGTGTTCCAGTATATGACTTCATCGTCTAATGAACAGCAACTGTTGTACAGTATTTGTGTGAATGGTCCATGTGTCACAAACTGATAGGAAGGGCCAAGCGCTGACTTAAAGACAGGATGATGTCATCTCTAGACTCATGGATTTAATACTCCAACTGAACATCCTGGAGGGTGGAGGCACAGACCATGAGATTGACAGATGGACTAGTGGAGTAATTGTACTGATTGGTACCAGTACTTACGAGTGACTTCCAACATGATCCACTGTTTATTCAAACCACGATCTATGGTCATGACCTTTTGGGTAATAACTGGAGAAATTATACCAGAGGTATTGAAGTGTCAGAAATATGTTTCCGTTAAGAGTGTGTGAGCTGGAAAGCTACCCCAGGAAGACCTTGAAGAAATGAGAAGGATGTTTGGCTGTATATTTGGGGTTTCAGGTGGTTTCAGAGAAACATCTTTCTCAGCCAAGCAAACATTTCTTCAATGAAATTTGAAGGGTTAACTAAATCACCCAAACTGGAAAAGTGAGGAGCTTATTGATAGACTTTTCTTTCTTCACGCAGCTGCTCCCTCAGCGATGTACCTGGTTATACGTCATGAACAACGTGTTAATGTCTGTATCAGGTAATAAATCCCCTCAAAGTGATGGTTTTGCTAGAGAATAGAATACTATATATTATCTATTACACTAAGAAAGTCTCCATCCTGCAGGGAAGTCATCCCAGCTTTACTCACACAGTCTGACAGTTCTGTTCGAACAAAAAGGACATCTGCAGAAGAAGCACAGCAGTCTGTCACTCGGCACCAACCGCTTCACTGAGAGGATCAGCCCCAGGTAGGACAGACATTAGTTACTTTGACATGAAAGGAAGTGGTTGGTAGTGCTGTCTGCAGGCGCCCTGGTGTCTTCTTGATGGCACCAAAGACATGTTTTACTGAAGGTGTCTTACTGATGATTCACAGGAAGTTTGCCATATCTGTGAAGATTCCTGACACTAAAGGCTGTAGAACATGTAGTGTAGGTAAGTGATACAGAATTGACTCCACATGTTCTTCATTCAGTCATAACAACAACATCTTGTTATTCTCTTTTTCAGCGAGAAACCCGTACACAGACAGTACATTTCTCTGTGCAGCTGTACCATCTGGTCTGGTTCTACTGTTGTGGTATGAGCCGCTGCAGAAGTTCATGCACCTTAAGGTTTGTACAGAATTTAAATGGTCGAAATGCATTGAAATTGATAAATATTGAAACATGGCTATTTTGGAGCCTTAGTTTTAGAAAATCATAAATGTCTTTTTTTCTACTATAATTTCCTTATATGTTATTATATATTATCACAGGTTTGTCTTTAGATGTCAGTTTTCTTTCTCGTGTGTTGATGTGTTTGATTTCTCAGGCTTCATGTCCTGGGGGACAATTAATATTAACATTTATTATTATATTACTATCCCTTTTGTAAGTTTTGTAGGTTCTGGGCTTGGCTGACCACCTGTGGTTCTCAAATTAAAGAGACATTAGATGATGATTGCAGGGTTTTGAAGTTTTTTGTCCATCCACAACCATGGTTTCTGCATGACAAACAACACATAATCAGGATTAATAATAACAAACTAAATACTAACCCAACCATCACCAATGCTGAATCCAATCAAATATGTATCAAACTTAAATGAATAACACTTAAATACAAAACTTAACAGTTTTACATGTCCGGGGAGGCATGGCAGGGAGGTTAGATCAATGAAGAGAGGTGGCATCTGAGTGAAGGCCTTATACAGTGGCATGAAGCACACCTGTCTGCCCTTAGCTAGCTCTGCCAAACTGTTGTGCTTGTGAGGCCCCTAAATGGCTGCCATTTAGAGGGAATTCACAACAAAAGCACTATGTGAACATAGAATTAACAACTTCTTAATTTAACAACAATTAATAAATTACAAACATTCAAAGTGCATGCATCTGTATATGATAATTTTTTTGATAATAAAGGTTGAGGCCATGCTAATTACCAGGGTTTATTGGGAGGAAAACAAAGCAGGAGATTAGCTTCAAATACAGGAGACTCCTAGGGACGGTGGGAGTGTTGCCAGATATGTGTTTTTGTTCATTTTGTTCAACATTCACAACATATTTGTGAATTGTTTCAGACAACAGTCATGTCAAACTTTTCATAGTCATGTCAAACATAGTATAATCTGACTGACCTTAATTTGTTACCATCTGTTTGACTGCAGCACATAACAATACGGCTGCCAGACTGTCTGCCTGTATTTGAGCTGCTGGTGTTGGTGACAGATGAGTTTCCCCAGCTGTGTGTTGGGGTGAGAGACTGTAGCAACGGGAAGCCCAACGCCAGCCAACAGATCAAGTTTGATATTATAGAGCTGAATGGCACTCATGTTTCAATACCAGGTAGGACTGACTGCTCATTTCTCTGCTGCTGTGAATTGAAGTTCAGCTCAAATCTGAGACTAAACTGTGTGTGTCTGCAGATGATGGAGCACTGAGGGCGGTGCAGGTGACCCAGCTGGACAGAGACACTGTCCTCATTGCAGTAGAAAGTAAGCTACCTCCATCTCAACACATCCTCTCTGCATTTTTTCATGCTGACACATAACATCTGTATTTCCATGTCATTGCTCTTTTCACAGAAACTGTAAGGGTAGTGAACCTCCTGGGTCTCCCATCCAAAGAACTGGCTGCTGAAATACTCTTCGACTTCCCAATTGAAACACTAGGTAGAAATAATCAAATGAAAACCACAGTGACTGAGATTTGATGTTGCTGCTGACAGTTGAGTGACATAACATGTTCCAACAGTCTGCTTACAGGACAGTGTGCTGGCCTTCTGGAAGCACGGCCTCAAAGGGAAGAGTTTTCACTCAAATGAGGTGATGAGATTATTTTCAGACTCAAACTGAGGTGATGTCACGTGTTTGTCTTTCAATGAGATTTTAACCACCGCTTTCATTCTTATCTACAGATAACCCAAGAAATAACAGATGAGAGTCGAGTATTCAAAGTACTGGGAACAAACAGGTACATACTGTACAATACAATATCAACAAAATTCAATGTAAAGAGGACCTGTTGGAGATTGAAAGTAATAGAATTGGCAGTAGCACTGGATATAGCAGGAGGAGTAGAAGAGTTTTTGGTAGTAGCATCAACATTAACATGGCAGGAACAACATAGCATTAACATTATTAGATTTTGGAGGTAATCACCTATTACATACATATCACAGATCATCCACAATATTTATTTGATCCCGTCCCCAACACTGGGGACAGTAGCAACATGGATCGGTTGCGACATATTTAAAACACGTGAAATTTCACTAATTAACTTTTGCTTTTCTTCTCAGCATAGTGCAGTGAAAATAAACAGACCCCCTGTGACCCTGACAGATAAGTGGTATAGTTAATGGATGGATGGAATAGTTGTAGCAGTATTGATATTGGTGGTAGTGGTAAAAAAAAAAACTCACACAATTCATTACATTATTGATAGTAGCAATAATTATCATAATTCTAATTTTTGTAATAATATCTTGGTATATATTCTATAAGACCTCAGCATGCAACAAATAAAACTTTGAACTGCTGTTTAGTGGCAGCATCACAAAAAACAATAACATATATACAAGAATATTGTTCTGGTATTTAAAAAAATTCCTGCCCGCACCCGGCACAATACTGTCGCATAACATATTTGGGCTGGACTGCTTTGAGATATTACATTTTGGATATTGTTTAAGCCCGATTTAAAGTGCTAACAGTAGTATTAACAGAATTAATACCAGTGTTAGCTATGGGATTTACAATAGTGGTACTTTCAATTGTACAAACAGTAGCTGTTTTCAAAGTAGTGGCAGCAGCAGAATGACTAGTACTAGTGGTAATGGTAGTAAACATAGTAACAGTGGCAGTATTATCATCGTATTGAGCTGAGTTAAGGGGACAGAATTGGTAGTAATTGATAGCACAGCAAGATTGAGTGTATTAGAAACAATAGAGGTTCTTAAAAGCTAATTAACTGAGACGAATCTCAACAATATCAGTTTAGTAGTGTCGCTCTTTTGGGAAATGCTGGCTTACAGTACCTAAAATAAATCCCAGACTTTGATCTATGTTCTCTGATGAGAGTCCATCACCTCTCTTTGTGCAGGGACATCATCCTTCAGAGCACACCCACAGATGACCCCTCAGCACTGAGCAACCTTTACATCCTGACTGGACATGAAAGCAGCTACTGAGAGAAACTGGGTCATCTTCAAAGAAGTAGAACAAACATGCTCTTCTATCTCTCGTCTTCAACCCTGAGATGAAAATGTGTCCTTCATGACTGAATCTTTAGCAGACACAAGCACCAACTAATTCCACCACCTCTCTGCTATGAAAGACAAATGTCAGTGTGGGATTAAGTTGCCAGCTCAGATTCAAACTGTATTTTGTTGAGATCAATATGCTACACAATATGTTTCTAACTCTTAGGCGAAAAAGCAGAGATTTTCATGTAAAAGCAATTCATCCCCTCAATTTAAATCATAGTGAGCGACAGTAGAGCGACACCATAGATCCACTGCTGTTAGTATGGACTGTAGAAAAACATCTGTGACATCTGCTGATCTGTGAAACAGTTTGCTGTCATCTCTGTTACTAGAACCAGAACATTTCATCAAATAGGAGAACACCTGAGAGGACCCGTGGAGGGATGAGACCATAACTGAGTGTGATAAGCTGAGACTCCTGTCAGTCAATCACATACATGAACAGTGATCCATGGACACACACAGTAGAGACAATGTGATAGTGTTTAAGAATTTTTCAAGGGATCTTGAGACTTTTTAGAGCATCTGGTGACTGTTGGTGGCACTGCAGCTGAAAGCATTTATACTTTGGTTTCACTACTCAGCCAGAGGTTTTACCTTTTTCAGATATAATTTTCTCCACACTGTAATGCTCTGTTCAGATCATGTTGGAGTTCTCATAATTGACAATTTCTGACTTGTAAATACAGTTTCCATCATAATTACAACTGGGCAACTCAGATTGTTCTAAAAGCACCAGATATATCTAAGATGGGGCTTAATGATATGGAAGCCAGAACTGGCCAAGGTAATTAAACCCAGATTCAATGGATATAATGCAATATTGTTAATGCGCAATATATGATTTTACCATCACACATCCAACTAATCGTGACAATACATTCATCCCATATAAAGTGAATCAGGTTTACATTGAAGGTTTCTTCCTCAACCTCAAATCACTCATTTTAATAATTTTCTTGGACTTGACCTACATTTAGTGTTTTGATTAAAGATATTTACCACTCTTGTATTGTGGCCCTGAGAATCCAATGTACTACATGCGAACAGACAAAACACAAACAAATTCTGAAAACGTCTTAAATTTGACAATACCTGGCTGTGATGCACTTGCATAGATATATTGTAATACACATATTAGAATACATCCATGCTCACTTCTTCAATGCTTTTAACTTCAGAAGTCACAGAGCATTAATGAGTGCATCCCAACTGGGTTCATTAAGTTCAAGTGTCTCCTGAAAACATTCCTGTTGACATCTGTGCTGCTTGCATCAAATTGAAGATGTTTTCTGAATTTGTTTGTGGTTAGTCTGTTTTCATGTGTTTCCTTAAGCTGCAATGTGTTGAATTCCCAGGACCACCTGCTATTAACTTGAAAAACAGTTGTACACAACAAAGAAACAAATGGATGATAAAGTGTTAAATTCCACGTCATGGTCTCACCTTTCAGTGTAGTTTCATGGCGAGCTTTGCTCACTGTTTTCCTAGAAAACCAGAAGGTGAAGATTCATCAGTTGGAGATAGCATGAAGCTCATAAGCCTTTAATGCCATACTGTTTGTCGGTGTATGCTAACTCAAGACTCTTATTCTCAAAACACTGATACAAACATCCAGTGTCTTGTGTGTAGAGAATAATCAAAGAAACAATAAATGCATTACTTGGTTGAAGCTAGCTTATGTTAGCATGAGCTGAATATTAACTAGAATGCTAAGAAAACAAACGTGTAACCAAATTAACTTTTTATGTGTATTTTTTTTAATCTAATTCCATGTAATTCTGAAAATCACATTTAAATGTATATTGAACATTGTAAATGTGCTAGTTTAGCTTTTACTTTTTTAGAAGCTTTTACATTATGTGCTACCATGTTGAGAGCCTCTCTCATTTCTGAATTTTAAGGGTCACTCCATTGTAGCTTTAACCTGTGAGTCTATCTCACTCCTCCATCACTATTAATAATTCAGCTGTATACATGTGCATTTCATTACACCAGGTGCCATACAATTTGAATGCAAACATTTGCAGTCTACTTCTGATTGTTTGACAAAAATATAAATTCCACAACATTAGTTTTGTGTGTAATGATATTTATGTTATTTATAGAGAGGAAACTGCTTTAGTAACACTCAACTTTCCCTGACAGATACTTGAAAGACATGATATGCATATGGTCTTTTGTTCTTTGAGATGTTTTTCTTTTTTCTTGTGGATAAAATGTATGTATACAAAAACACTGTGTGCTCTTACAGAATGAGGGGATTGTAATCTAGAGAATACAGAATAAAGATTTTAATATTCTGTAAACCTTAATTAGATTTAAACACAGCAGCCTCAGAAAGTATTCAAACCACTTCACTTTTTGCTCTGGAAAACATGTTTTCAGAAAGATTCTTATTTAAAAATCTGATATTGAAAGTATTCAGGGCCACAGCTTCCAGTCTGCTTGTGTGGAGAGAAGCTTTCCACGTCTGAATTTGGGACAGAGTTTCTTGAAGCACCTGTCAACTTACCTCAGCTCTCTCACAGCGGGTTATTGGACATTGTGATACACACTCCAGCCCAGTCAGTGGCGGTAATGCATGAAGTGGTTGTGTGCCAACCGCCGATGAAGAAGAAGAAGAAGAAGAGAAAAAAAAAAAGAAGAAGAAGCAGCAGCAGAAGAAAAAAAAAAAGAAGAAGAAGAAAAAAAAAGAAGAAGAAGAGCCATTTCACTTTTCATTCATTGGTGTTGAGGCCTACACTTGTAGGTGAGTTAGAGATAGAAATGTTAGGGTCAATGCATTGTGGGAAGGTGATGACATATAACTGCCATCGTGTTGTTGGAGATGTTGTCAATGCTATGGTGCTGAATCCGCGGGCAACCTAGCTAGTAGCTAGCTAATATAGTAGCTTTCTGGATTCATGCTACATAACTTATTAACACGCAACTCTGTCGACATTCGAACGTCTTTTCTACTGCATTCAGTTTAATGAACACTAGATAACACCTTACATCAGCTAGCTAGGACGACTTGCTAGCTGATGCGAGGCTAACACCAGATGTTTACATCTCTGTTAGCAAACATAAGAAGGTGGCTCATGTGAAGTTCAAGCCATCATGCTGTGGTCCAAAACTGAAATTGATATTGGTGAGCAAATTATGTTACACTTGTATTATGTTTACATTTGAGCCGTGAAACCGATACGAGTGATCACTTAAAGTCCACATATCACATCTGACCTTCTTGGATAAAGGCAGTATGTAGAGACCGGTCTTTAACGGTCAGTATACAGCGGATGTCCGCTCCTGTCGTTTCGTTCAGTGGATGGTAAACCCTTTGTTTTGACTTTGAACATTTATTAGTTCATTACTACTTTGTGTAATATTGTGTTCAAGAAAGTAGTTTCTGACTTTTGGACCACACCGTGCATATATTTGCTATTTGCAAACCAGTCCACCGTAATGCATTAATGCAAACACACCAAACAGCTGTAGTTTAAATGTAATTATTCCTGTGACACAGTCTATCTAATTAAAACGGCCTAACAAAGTTAACCACTTATTAAAGTTATAATATTGACGTTTATTGAGCCTAAGTCTAGTCCCTCTCCTGCACTCACTGATCTAATTAACTGAGTGTTTATATTGTATATCAATTTGTCCAATGCATTTTGCTAAATGGCAAACACCTCTACATAATACAGTACAAATCAATAGCCCTACTACATCACTCCATCAACCAAAATGATGCCAACCAAAATGTTACACCTCTGTAACATTGCTATTGTGCAACTTTTGACTAGGAATGAATAATAACTGAAGTATTTATCTAATTCTTTCAGGACACTGGGAACTTCATCATGGTCAAAATTTTTATCGGCAATCTTGCTTGCAGTACTACACCTGAGGAGCTGCGTGAACTCTTTGAGAAGTACGGCAAAGTCTCAGAATGTGACATCGTCAAAAACTATGGTTTTGTACACATGAACAGCATGTCTGAAGCAGAGGAGGCCATTCAAAACCTCCACCAACACCAGCTGCATGGCTGGCGCATGAACGTTGAGATGAGTAAAGGGAGGCCCAAGTCCACCACCAAGCTGCATGTCAGCAACCTCGGTGAAGGGGTCACCAGTGATGTTTTGCGGGCCAGGTTTGAAGAGTTTGGCACAGTGGTGGAGTGTGACATAGTGAAGGACTATGCCTTTGTTCACATGGAGCGAATGGAGGATGCAATGGATGCCATCAGTAAGATGGACAACACAGCCTTCAAAGGTGAACTCTCGGGCAGCAGAGCATGAGCTGTCTTTACTGTCTGTAGATACGAATTTGGATTCGTTGGTCTGTTGCCATAAACCAGATATTTTTTTCATTGACCAGGGGAATGAAAGGCATCGCTTGTAAACTTGGCAATCTCTTTTAAAACCAGTGGCAGTGTAACTGGTGAATAGGCACTGGCAACAAATCAGCTACTCTGGTGCTGAAGGTTGTTTCGCTTCGCTCAATGATTGTCGGTCAAATACATTTAACGTGTTTTATAGTCGGTAAGAGCCTTTTCGTGTCAGAACCCCATGGCCTCATGCGTGTCTTCTCTCTCCTTACAAGGCAAGCTGATGAGCGTACAGCTGTCCACCAGTCGGCTTCGCACTGCCCCAGGAATGGGAGATCATACTGGCTGCTATGTCTGTGGGAAACATGGTCACTGGTCGAAAGACTGTCCAGTCGGTCGGAACGGTAGCCACGGTGGCGGCTCGAAGGTTCGCAGTGCCTGGGCCCCCCCACACTTTCCCCCGGGTTATGGCAGGGGCAGCTACGGGATGGCCTCACCTCCAGCAGCTGATTACATGGGTGGCTCTGCGTATAGTCGGGGTAGTTATGTTGATGGGCTGCCGCCTCCCCCTCGTAGGCTTAGTGGCTACGCCTCTGAGCTAGGTGATAGGTACGTCAGCAGAGCAGCAGGCCCCTATGCTGAGAGGTCACCAGCTTATGATCGAGACCGTCTCTATAGCAGTGTTGACTACTATGAAAACTACAGAGCTCACCCTTATGGCTCAAGCTATTTCGAGGATCGGCGCATGTCCTATCTCCCACCTCCCCCACCCCCTCCTTCCTCCCTCTCAAAGCTCCCCTCCAGTATAGATCCATATGAGCGTCGGCCACTGCCTCCACCTTCATCGGCCGCTTCGCCTGCCGCATACTATGCACGAGACCGCAGCCCGATCAGACGAGTGCCGGTCTCTCCGGCGGACTATGCCTGCGAGCGAACGCGTCTCTCTCCGGTGTCCTCCAGGACCTCCTCTGCCGTTCCACGCCCCAAGGACCATTATGCACCACGATATGCGCCTTACTAAAACCACAGTGCCAAGGTGAGCATCATAGTAAACAAATATGACAGTTTACTTGATCTCTCGAGAGTGGGACACTTTACTGTAAACCT